>JAUIMM010001071.1:150000-352079 GCA_031769625.1 Taudactylus pleione
GCACTACTACAGGGGGCATTGCATAATGGGCACTAATACAGGGGGCACAACTACAGGAGACATTGCATAATGGGCACTAATACAGGGGGCACAACTACAGGAGACATTGCATAATGGGCACTACTACAGGGGGCATTGCTAATGGGCACTAATACAGGGGGCACAACTACAGGAGACATTGCATAATGGGCACTACTACAGGGGGCATTGCATAAGGGGCACTGCATAATGGGCACTACTACAGGAGACATTGCATAATGGGCACTACTACAGGGGGCACTGCATAATGGGCACTACTACAGGGGGCACTGCATAATGGGCACTACTACAGGAGACATTGCATAATGGGCACTACTACAGGGGGCACTGCATAATGGGCACTACTACAGGGGGCACTGCATAATGGGCACTACTACAGGGGGCACTGCATAATGGGCACTACTACAAGGGGCACTGCATAATGGGCACTACTACAGGGGGCATTGAATAATGGGCACTACTACAGGAGACATTGCATAAGGGGCACTACTACAGGGGGCACTGCATAAGGGGCACAACTACAGGAGACATTGCATAATGGGCACTACTACAGGGGGCACTGCATAAGGGGCACTACTACAGGGGGCACTACTACAGGAGACATTGCATAATGGGAACTACTATAGGGGGCACTGCATAAGGAGCACTAATACAGGGGACATTGCATAATGGGCACTACTACAGGAGACATTGCATAATGGGCACTACTACAGGAGACAATGCATAATGGGCACTACTACAGGGGGCACTGCATAAGAGGCACAACTACAGGGGGCACTGCATAAGGGGCACTACTACAGGGGGCACTGCATAAGGGGCACTACTACAGGAGACATTGCATAATGGGCACTACTACAGGAGACATTGCATAATGGGCACTGCATAAGGGGCACTACTACAGGGGGCACTGCATAAGGGGCACAACTACAGGGGGCACTGCATAAGGGGCACAACTACAGGGGGCACTGCATAAGGGGCACTACTACAGGGGGCATTGCATAATGGGCACTACTACAGGAGACATTGCATAATGGGCACTACTACAGGGGGCACTGCATAATGGGCACTACTACAGGGGGCACTGCATAATGGGCACTACTACAGGAGACATTGCATAATGGGCACTACTACAGGGGGCACTGCATAAGGTGCACAACTACAGGGGGCATTGCATAATGGGCACTACTACAGGAGACATTGCATAATGGGCACTACTACAGGAGACATTGCATAATGGGCACTACTACAGGAGACACTGCATAATGGGCACGACTACAGGGGGCATTGCATAATGGGCACTACTACAGGGGGCACTGCATAATGGGCACTACTACAGGAGACATTGCATAATGGGCACTACTACGGGGGGCACTGCATAATGGGCACTACTACAGGAGACATTGCATAATGGGCACTACTACAGGGGGCATTGCATAAGGGGCACTACTACAGGGGGCACAACTACAGGAGACATTAAAAATGGGCACTATTACAGGAGACACTGCATAATGGGCATGACTACAGGGGGCATTGCATAATGGGCACTACTACAGGAGACACTGCATAATGGGCACTACTACAGGGGACATTGCATAATGGGCACTACTACAGGAGACATTGCATAATAGGCACTATTACAGGAGACACTGCATAATGGGCACTACTACAGGGGGCACTGCATAATGGGCACTACTACAGGAGACATTGCATAATGGGCACTACAGGGGGCACTGCATAAGGGGCACTACTACAGGGGGCACTGCATAAGGGGCACTACTACAGGAGACATTGCATAATGGGCACAACTACAGGGGGCACTGCATAATGGGCACTCCTACAGGAGACATTGCATAATGGGCACTGCATAATGGGCACTACTACAGGAGACATTGCATAATGGGCACAACTACAGGGGGTACTGCATAAGGGGCACTACTACAGGAGACATTGCATAATGGGCACTACAGGGGGCACTGCATAATGGGCACTACTACAGGGGGCACTGCATAATGGGCACTACTACAGGGGGCACTGCATAATGGGCACTACTACAAGGGGCACTGCATAATGGGCACTACTACAGGAGACATTGCATAATGGGCACTACTACAGGGGGCACTGCATAATGGGCACTACTACAAGGGGCACTGCATAATGGGCACTACTACAGGGGGCATTGAATAATGGGCACTACTACAGGAGACATTGCATAAGGGGCACTACTACAGGGGGCATTGCATAATGGGCACTACTACAGGAGACATTGCATAATGGGCACTACTACAGCGGTCACTGCATAAGGGGCACTACTACAGGGGGCACAACTACAGGAGACATTGCATAATGGGCACAACTACAGGAGACACTGCATAATGGGCACTACTACAGGAGACATTGCATAATGGGCACTACAGGGGGCACTGCATAATGGGCACTACTACAGGAGACATTGCATAATGGGCACTACTACAGGGGGCACTGCATAAGGGGCACAACTACAGGAGACATTGCATAATAGGCACAACTACAGGAGACATTGCATAATGGGCACAACTACAGGGGGCACTGCATAAGGGGCACTACTACAGGAGGCACAACTACAGGAGACATTGCATAATGGGCACAACTACAGGAGACATTGCATAATGGGCACTACTACCGGAGACATTGCATAAGGGGCACTACTACAGGGGGCATTGCATAATGGGCACAACTACAGGGGGCATTGCATAATGGGCACTACTACAGGGGGCACTGCATAAGGGGCACAACTACAGGAGACATTGCATAATGGGCACTACTACAGGAGACATTGCATAATGGGCACAACTAAAGGGGGCATTGCATAATGGGCACTACTACAGGGGGCACTACTACATGGGGCACAACCACAGGAGACACTGCATAATGGGCACAACTACAGGAGACACTGCATAATGGGCACTACTACAGGAGACATTGCATAATGGGCACTACTACAGGGGGCACTGCATAATGGGCACTACTACAGGGGGCACTGCATAATGGGCACAACTACAGGGGGCATTGAATTATGGGCACTACTACAGGGGGCACAGCATAAGGGGCACTACTACAGGGGGCACAACTACAGGAGACATTGCATAATGGGCACAACTACAGGAGACATTGCATAATGGGCACTACTACAGGGGGCACTGCATAATGGGCACTACTACAGGAGACATTGCATAATGGGCACTACTACAGGAGACATTGCATAATGGGCACTACAGGGGGCACTGCATAAGGGGCACAACTACAGGGGGCATTGCATAATGGGCACTACTACAGGAGACATTGCATAATGGGCACTACAGGGGGCACTGCATAAGGGGCACAACTACAGGGGGCATTGCATAATGGGCACTACTACAGGGGGCACTGCATAATGGGCACTACTACAGGGGGCACTGCATAATGGGCACTACTACAGGAGGCATTGCATAAGGGGCACAACTACAGGGGGCACAGCATAATGGGCACAACTACAGGAGACATTGCATAATGGGCACAACTACAGGGGGCATTGCATAATGGGCACTACTACAGGGGGCACTGCATAAGGGGCACTACTACAGGGGGCACAACTACAGGAGACATTGCATAATGGGCACAACTACAGGAGACACTGCATAATGGGCACTACTACAGGAGACATTGCATAATGGGCACTACAGGGGGCACTGCATAATGGGCACTACTACAGGAGACATTGCATAATGGGCACTACTACAGGGGGCATTGCATAAGGGGCACTACTACAGGAGACATTGCATAATGGGCACTACTACAGGAGACATTGCATAAGGGGCACAACTACAGGAGACATTGCATAATGGGCACTACTACAGGGGGCATTGCATAATGGGCACTACTACAGGAGACATTGCATAATGGGCACTACTACAGGAGACATTGCATAATGGGCACTACTACAGGGGGCATTGCATAATGGGCACTACTACAGGAGACATTGCATAATGGGCACTGCATAAGGGGCACAACTACAGGAGACATTGCATAATGGGCACTACTACAGGAGACATTGCATAATGGGCACTACTACAGGGGGCACTGCATAATGGGCACTACTACAGGGGACATTGCATAATGGGCACTACTACAGGGGACATTGCATAATGGGCACAACTACAGGGGACATTGCATAATGGGCACAACTACAGGGGGCATTGCATAATGGGCATGACTACAGGAGACATTGCATAATGGGCACTACTACAGGGGGCACTGCATAATGGGCACTACTACAGGAGACATTGCATAATGGGCATTACTACAGGAGACACTGCATAATGGGCACTACTACAGGAGACATTGCATAATGGGCACTACTACAGGGGGCACTGCATAATGGGCACTACTACAGGGGGCACAACTACAGGAGACATTGCATAATGGGCACAACTACAGGAGACATTGCATAATGGGCACAACTACAGGGGGCATTGCATAATGGGCACTACTACAGGGGGCACAACTACAGGAGACATTGCATAATGGGCACTACTACAGGAGACATTGCATAATGGGCACTGCATAATGGGCACTACTACAGGGGGCACAACTACAGGAGACATTGCATAATGGGCACAACTACAGAAGACATTGCATAATGGGCACAACTACAGGGGGCATTGCATAATGGGCACTACTACAGGGGGCACAACTACAGGAGACATTGCATAATGGGCACTACTACAGGCGGCACTGCATAATGGGCACTACTACAGGAGACATTGCATAATGGGCACTACAGGGGGCACTGCATAAGGGGCACAACTACAGGGGGCATTGCATAATGGGCACTACTACAGGAGACATTGCATAATGGGCACTACTAGAGGGGGCACTGCATAATGTGCACTACTACCGGAGACATTGCATAATGGGCACTACTACAGGGGGCACTGCATAAGGGGCACAACTACAGGGGGCACTGCATAAGGGGCACAACTACAGGGGGCACTGCATGAGGGGCACAACTACAGGAGACATTGCTTAAGGGGCACTACTACAGGGGGCACTGCATAATGGGCACTACTACAGGAGACATTGCATAATGGGCACTACTACAGGGGGCACTGCATAAGGGGCACAACTACAGGAGACATTGCATAATGGGCACTACTACAGGAGACATTGCATAATGGGCACTACTACAGGAGACATTGCATAATGGGCACTACTACAGGAGACATTGCATAATGGGCACTACTACAGGAGACATTGCATAAGGGGCACTACTACAGGAGACATTGCATAATGGGCACTACTACAGGAGACACTGCATAATGGGCACTACTACAGGGGGCACTGCATAAGGGGCACAACTACAGGAGACATTGCATAAGGGGCACTACTACAGGGGGCACTGCATAATGGGCACTACTACAGGGGGCACTGCATAAGGGGCACAACTACAGGAGACATTGCATAATGGGCACTACTACAGGAGACATTGCATAATGGGCACTACTACAGGGGGCACTGCATAATGGGCACTACTACAGGAGACATTGCATAATGGGCACTACTACAGGAGACATTGCATAATGGGCACTACTACAGGGGGCACTGCATAATGGGCACTACTACAGGGGGCACTGCATAATGGGCACTACTACAGGAGACATTGCATAATGGGCACTACTACAGGAGACATTGCATAATGGGCACTACTACAGGGGGCACTGCATAAGGGGCACAACTACAGGAGACATTGCATAATGGGCACTACTACAGGAGACACTGCATAATGGGCACTACTACAGGAGACATTGCATAATGGGCACTACTACAGGGGGCACTGCATAAGGGGCACTACTACAGGGGGCACTGCATAAGGGGCACTACTACAGGAGACATTGGATAATGGGCACTACTAGAGGGGGAACTGCATAAGGTGCACTACTACAGGGGGCATTGCATAATGGGCACTACTACAGGGGGCATTGCATAATGGGCACTACTACAGGAGACATTGCATAATGGGCACTACTACAGGGGGCACTGCATAATGGGCACTACTACAGGAGACATTGCATAATAGGCACTACTACAGGGGGCACTGCATAAGGGGCACTACTACAGGAGACATTGCATAATGGGCACTACTACAGGGGGCACTGCATAATGGGCACTACTACAGGAGACATTGCATAATGGGCACTACAGGGGGCACTGCATAAGGGGCACAACTACAGGGGGCATTGCATAATGGGCACTACTACAGGAGACATTGCATAATGGGCACTACTACAGGGGGCACTGCATAAGGGGCACTACTACAGGAGACATTGCATAATGGGCACTACTACAGGGGGCACTGCATAAGGGGCACTACTACAGGAGACATTGCATAATGGGCACTACTACAGGGGGCACTGCATAAGGGGCACTACTACAGGGGGCACTGCATAAGGGGCACTACTACAGGGGGGCACTGCATAATGGGCACTACAGGGGGCATTGCATAAGTGGCACTACTACAGGGGGCATTGCATAAGTGGCATTCAAAAATGATTGAAAACAAGGATTGTCAAAAGTCCTACAGCAAAGTAAAAAGGTCAAAAAAAAAAAATGATATTATGAAGATTATATAAATTGTGTATTTTCAATGTGCTGGGCTCGCCCCCAGCGTGACTAAAACCGGGGGGTGTGACACAAGGTAATGCTCCTGCACATGTCATACCAGAGGCGTGCAAACAAAAAATGGGGCGGGGCCTTGTGACAACGAGCGCATAATATCAGCTCTTTACCTTGACTACTTTTCTTTATGTGGTCATTTTTAAACTGAAAATGACTTAGGGGTCTGTTTACTAAGCAGTGATAGGAGACAGAGTGAAAAGTTATAAGAAAGTGATAAGGTGCCAGCCAATCAGCTCCCAACTGCCATGTCACAGGCTGTGTTTGAAAAATGACAGTTGGGAGCTGATTGGCTGGTACCTTATCACTTTTCATTCTGTCTCCTAACACTGCTTAGTAACTAGATCCCTTGATGTGGAAGTTGCCATTGTTTCATTAAACAATGGCAACTGTACTAGACAAGAAGCACTGCAAGCAGAGTTACTATCATCATCATCATCACAGAATCTATGGCCAGTGTGTACCAGCGCTAAGTCTGTGAACGTCGTCGTTCACAGACATGTCACGTCGGCTGCGCTGCACAGCCGATGGCAGATATATCTGTCCATCGTGCTGTGTGTACGGACAGTCAGCCGACTGCCCGTATACTAGCTACAGAGGCAGCAGAGAGTGGGAAGCGACACGACCCCCGGCCAGCGGAACCCGCGGCCAGATGTTGGTTGTTCAGTGTGTATGAACACCCATCTCTGCAGATATATCTTTTAGGCGTGTACCCAGCTTAAGTCACCTTACAAGAATACATTTAAAGCTTTCATAATACATTAATATTTAGCATAAAAGTTAATAGAGAAATACAAAGATAACAAAAAAAAAATAAAGTGTGAGAGAGAATCAATGAGGAAGAGAAATAGCAATGACTACATCTGTGCGCTGGAGGGCGGTGGCCATTTTCTTGTAGCACACCACCTCCTGGTACAGAAACACCTAGATGCTGTGGTGTCACCTTCACAATCTCCCTGAAGTGATTTTTCAAAAGTAGGTAGATGTAATATTTACCATCTAGTCTTATTACCTAGGATTTCAAAAGGTAATATTCATTCACAATGTTTATATACAACACAAAAAAGATGAATTATTAACACACAGGGTATAGCTGACACGATGGGGACTGTAGTGTTACTTCTGTGAATGCGCTGGATCAGCATGAAAATGCCCCTGTAATGTTTGCAATAAGGGAACACACGTAATAATAGCGGTATTCCAGCGGTACCTGCTGTGAATGGAATGCCAATGCGACTACACTTCAGAGTTGTACAAATCTATCTCATCGGACCACTGCGCTCTTCTGTACGTGAAAGTGTTTGTCATCACCAGCACTTAAACCTACCCCATACTAAGTGCAGGGGATGTGGCACCCACAATGCGTCCGCACGACTCCTGTTACACGCCCGCGACCTTATGAATTTATTCCGTTAAGTGCCCTCGCATTGCTGCGTACAGTTACTGTTCAGAATCGCCCATTTAGTGGCCACAGAGAAATGGCTGAGAATCACGCCTTCGCAAAGACACGTATGCAGCCTGTGACGAATGCGCAGAACACGAAAGAACGTGAGATGAGGTCACAGTCATACTTGTGCAAGAATCAGAATCTGGCCTAATGTGCTGAATTCAGGAGTCAACAAGCGGAGCCACTGAAGATCTATCGGTATCCAAGGGTGGGACAATGAAGTATAGGGTGTTCCTGCCTGTGTGATGAGGTATAGGCAGTGATAGGTGATGAGTGTATCAGGTATAGGCAGTGATAGGTGAGGAGTGTATCAGGTATAGGCAGTGATAGGTGAGGAGTGTATCAGGTATAGGCAGTGATAGGTGAGGAGTGTATCAGGTATAGGCAGTGATAGGTGAGGAGTGTATCAGGTATAGGCAGTGATAGGTGAGGAGTGTATCAGGTATAGGCAGTGATAAGTGATGAATGTATCAGGTATAGGCAGTGATAAGTGATGAGTGTATCAGGTATAGGCAGTGATAGGTGAGGAGTGTATCAGGTATAGGCAGTGATAGGTGAGGAGTGTATCAGGTATAGGCAGTGATAAGTGATGAATGTATCAGGTATAGGCAGTGATAAGTGATGAGTGTATCAGGTATAGGCAGTGATAGGTGAGGAGTGTATCAGGTATAGGCAGTGATAGGTGATGAGTGTATCAGGTATAGGCAGTGATAAGTGATGAATGTATCAGGTATAGGCAGTGATAAGTGATGAGTGTATCAGGTATAGGCAGTGATAGGTGATGAGTGTATCAGGTATAGGCAGTGATAGGTGATGAGAGTATCAGGTATAGGCAGTGATAAGTGATGAATGTATCAGGTATAGGCAGTGATAAGTGATGAGTGTATCAGGTATAGGCAATGAGTGTGTCAGGTATAGGCAGTGATAGGTGATGAATGTATCAGGTTTAGGCAGTGATAGGTGATGAATGTATCAGGTTTAGGCAGTGATAGGTGATGAGTATATCAGGTATAGGCAGTGATAAGTAAGGAGTGTATCAGGTATAGGTAGTATATATGCAGTCACACACCTGATACTATGTAACACTGAGCAGCTGCAGTCACACACCTGAAACTATGTAACACTGCGCAGCTGCAGTCACACACCTGATACTCTGTAACACTGAGCAGCTGCAGTCACACACCTGATACTATGTAACACTGAGGAGCTGCCGTCACACACCTGATACTATGTAACACTGAGCAGCTGCCGTCACACACCTGATACTATGTAACACTGAGGAGCTGCCGTCACACACCTGATACTATGTAACACTGAGCAGCTGCAGTCACACACCTGATACTATGTAACACTGAGCACCTGCAGTCACACACCTGATACTGTGTAACACTGAGCAGCTGCAGTCACACACCTGATACTATGTAACACTGAGCAGCTGCAGTCACACACCTGATACTGTGTAACACTGAGCAGCTGCAGTCACACACCTGATACTATGTAACACTGAGCAGCTGCAGTCACACACCTGATACTATGTAACACTGAGCAGCTGCAGTCACACACCTGATACTGTGTAACACTGAGGAGCTGCAGTCACACACCTGATACTGTGTAACACTGAGGAGCTGCAGTCACACACCTGATACTGTGTAACACTGAGCAGCTGCAGTCACACACCTGTTACTCTAACACCCCGCTGCTATTTTTCACCAGTGTGATGCCCTGGGGTGGTTTTTGGCTGGGGTGGTTTGGGGGGCCCCTGTGCCCCGGATGTGAACCCCAAAGTGTTAGGGACTTGCCCGACAAGTGGTGACCTGGACGGCGGTGGACAGGCTAATATTTTTGGCCAAATAGATGCTGACAACCTCTTATATGATATTCAATTGTATTATATATTTCAATTTTGAGTAGTAATGATCGCATAGTGCATCTGCATCCATTCTTTCTATGCATAATACTATAAATCTCAGCAAGATAGAACCTCTCATTACATTACATTAGGGTGTGCAGTCTAGAGCCGCTCCCCTTATATATTGTGTCAGGTGTAAGTAATGAATAGCGAAGCGACGTCTTGGTAAGATGCTGACGATCATACACACAGTGCAAATAAAGTAATAACCTTCGGTCTGATGTCTGGGCCGGAATGGGTATGAAGTCGCAATGTCGGAAGCATGAAGATGCCGACAGGGGCGGTAAGTATCCTAACTCTACCCCTCTCTCCCCCCTAACCCACCCTTAATGGTGCCTCTCTCTAATGTCCCCCCGGGGGTACCTAACCCTAAAGGGGCCTATCCATTACCCGACTTTGTGAACAATCCGACCAAAACCAGGAGGCTTTGGTTGCATTGTTCACAAAGTCGGGTAATGGATAGCCGGCAAGGACCAGCGATGCTCGTGCACACTGGGTCCTTGCCGACGTTGACCATCTACTGAACATGCCCGTCAACCTGACGACGCTCATCAGGTTCGGCATGTTCAGAGATAGGAGGTCGGACTCCTGCACTGAATGACGTTAAGTGAACGCCGTTCAGTGCGGTCACCGCACCTCAGCGACCTGAAGGTCTGAACGCTAGACGTAGACGTTCAGGTCGCCTAATGGATAGGCCCCTTAACCCCTCCTTCCCACACCCTAAACCCAACCCTCCCAGGGGGGTGCCTAACCTCCCATGCCTGTAGCCTCACCCTAACCCTTCCCGGGGGTTGCCTAACCCCAATTTCCACCTGGGGTCCCTAAAACTAACCCACCCCCCCCCCCCCCCAGCGGCTAATACCTTACAGGGCCCCACTTACCTTCGTTTAGGATGCCGGCTTTCAGGATTTTCGTCATCGGGCTATAGACAGGAGTTGGGATTTTGACGGCGGCTGGCATCCCTAAAAAATTAAACCTGTTTTATTGGCGTTAATTATGCACGCCACTGAAACGGCGTTGAATTTCTCAGGCACGCCTGCGTCCGCACCTCCACTCCCCCGTTTCCAATGGCCTGCCCCTGTTACCCCCCACAAACGGCTTCTCCTGTCACTCATTCAGCTGGGCTGTCTATGCTTGGCGAGTGGGAGAGTTTCCCCATAGCTCGTACCAGTTCACGCACGCGCAATTCGAAGCGTACACATGCGCGGATTGAAAAACATTGCTCGCTCCGAGTGAGCGGCCGCTTGCGAGAGGTCTGAATCAGGCCCCAGGGGCGGATTAACAATGGCGCGGGTGGAGCTGCAGCTCCAGGTTTTGACAGGAAAAAAAAAACGGAAATAATATATTTTGTTATTTTTACACAAGTAGCAGACTGTACGATAAACATGCTTTTTCCGCGATTTCAGGGGTTGCGCTCAGACTTTTGACAAGTACTGTGTGTGTATATATATATATATATATATATATATATATATATATATATATATATCAATCCATCCAATGCAATAAGAGCTGGGTGCACATTTATATGCACATGGACCAAAGCCCACCTCCCCCCCTCCCCTCCCTGTAAGCATTTAATGATCAGGGTCCTGGGCTATGGCGGCGCAGGAACAAGGGGGACTTTCAGTGCAGAGAGCGGTGTCACTTCTCCCCATATACGTAATTCTGGTTGTAATTTGGGTAAGGGACAAAGGTTTGTTAAATGCTGACACAAAGAGGAGCCGGCTGAGGTGCTGGTGCTGGACGGTCAGAAGCCCCCCACTCAGCGTGGCTCAGCCCTCCAACTCCTCGCCAATCATTAAATGTCCCTCAAGGTCTATAAAAGTTGGGGCAACATGTGTCCCAGATTAACTGGGAGGCTCTGGAAAGGGGAACCTGTAGAGATGGAGCTAGGAGAGGAAGCGGAGGGTGGGGCGGGGAGGAGGGGGGGAGGAGAAGAACACACTAATGTGCAGATTGAAAAATCCCTTTTATTGGAGCTGACATCTCCGCAATGCTCCAGCTATTGCCAATCCAAAACTTTTTTTTTTTTTATCTGGCGAGAGGAGGAGGTGCTAAATTTTTTTTTTTTAAAGTTACCTGCGGGTGCGTTGGACAGGGGTTCTCTACATTAACCCCCATTGCTCCCAGGCACACACATCTCGCTGACCTAATTAATGTTAACCACTTATGTGCCGACGACATGACAAGACAGACGCTCCCTTTTGTATGTTTGAAGACAATAAACTTTATTAGAAAAAAAAAGTAGGTGACAAGGCCGTTCCTGGCGACATAACAGTTTGGGGGTCGCCGATGGGCACAGGTGGGTACATAAAGGTGTGAGAGAGAATTAACGTTACATGGCGCGATGGCATTAGCGCAGGGAGACTGCAACAAACTAGTGCGCGGGGTGTAGAGGGATTTTAGTGCAGGGCAGGGCTATTCAACATGTGGCCTTGTCGAACTACAAATCCCAGCATGCCCTGCCAGTTTTTCCATCAATCCATCAATACTCCGCCTCGCCCTCTACTCTAGGAACTTAGGGCCTGATTCGCTACTGATCGCAATTGCGATTACACATGCGGTCTCACTGCGACAGTATGCTAATCCACTGCGATCGCTATGCCGTCGCTGCACTACTTAAGGACGCCCACTTTACCTTATACACACGTGATCCTAAGCAAGACTGCAAAACCATCGGTAACATCGCAGCCTCACGCACACTTGCACAAGCTCTGACCTTACTCAGGAATTGCTAATCTCATCGCACACTATCAGGCCTCAGGCTGCGTACAGCATCGCAGTGGATAATTTATGCACGCCACCTGCAACGGCGTTCAAACGCAATGGCACGCCTGTTTCTCTGACCCCCCCCCCCCACATCCCCTGACCACAAACGGTGCTTCCTGTCACTCTGCGGTAAGTCTGCGTAGTCACTGCAATCGCAGTCCCGATCGCAGTGGGCGCGTCACGCACTGCGATGCATATGCAACGATCGGCCGATAGCGTGCGTAATCGCGGTTGTGATCGGTAGTGAATCAGGCCCTAAAGGTGGGATTCTGAAGGGTGGAATCCTTCCTTGGGAGAACTCCCGAAAATGTGTGACCCTCTGAAACGTTCCTGCAAGTATGAGTAGGGGACTCGGAAGCGATATGTCGGGATTAGTGGAATGTGTAAGGGGACGGTGAAGAAACGAGAGGACAGAGAGGTCTATTGATCATTACAGAGGAGAGAACTATGGGGCTCATACATTATGTCGACAAGAACATGGTCTTCAATGTTCACCAGTATACCGGAACCACAATGGCGACCCTGTTAAAATGCTAATTAAAGCGTTTTAACGATGTCTGGAGTATAACTGTAAAGAAGCTGGTAAAGCAGAATGTTGACAGTTGTAAAACTTATTACACACGCTCCCCCCTTCCTCATATTTGGTTGAATGAAAATGAGCCCTATTACTAGAACAATTCCCCCCCCCTCTCCCCTTTCCTTCCCTTTTGTTTCTGCCAGTAATAGGGCTGGCCACCATTTTATGCCTGGGGTCACGTGATGTGTGCAGGGGTAAGAGCAGGAGGAGCAGGTAGAGGAGCAGCAGGAACAGGAAGTTCCTCCTCGGCGGAGCAGGCGCTGTCAGGCTGGATAAAATCTGAGACAATCGACCACTATGTGCCAATGTAAGACAACCATAGGATTGCCAGCCTCTCTCTACCTCTTATTTGTTTGTCTTCAGCCATCTAGCTGGATGCTTCATGTGTGCATTAATTGATGAACCCTTTGGTGCCATTATATGAAGAACACCCTAATTTCTGTCTCACCAAGGGCAGCGTACGGCTCATTAGCAGCACTGGGTGGGGCCGAATAATTATTATATTCCATATCTCATAGTTTATCTCCAGCCCAGCTTACGGTTATGCAGAAGTCATTTGTCTATCTGACATAGGGCAGGTGCCAGTACACAACGATGATTATGGTGGCTAGTGGCATAGTCTGTGCAGCACGGATGGCGTAGTGGTTAGCAAAAGTGCCTCACAGCACTGAGGCCTTGGGTTCAATTCCCACCATTGGTGTGGAGTTTGTATGTTCTCCTGTCTTTGCATGGGTAACCTCCAGGTGCTCCGGTTTCCTCCCACAATCCAACAAACACCCTGGTAGGTTACTGGGCTTCTGACAAAATCAACTCTATGATAGGTCTGCGTACATGTGGTAGGGAATATAGAGTGTAAGCTCCGCTGGGGCAGGGACTGACGTGACTGACCAAATACTCTCTGCAAAGCGTTGCGGAACAGGGGAGCGCTGTATAAATAACTGGTAATGAATTAGTAAATACATTTGCGGTGTCTCTGTGAAAATACTCAGAATAATAAATCATTCACACCGCAGTGTAACATGTTAGGCTTATTCACAAAAGCGCAGTACCAATTATGAATTCAAGGAAATACTTTTGCATTGCTGTTTACAGGCAAGCGCAGGGATTTGTAACCGGTGAGTGTCCGGGGGGGGTGCAGGAGTTTGCGGAAGGAGTTCGGTGGTCCAGGGGCGTTATTACGCATAATAAGGTAAATGTGGGCTTACCTTTTTTTCTTTTGCGCTCACGTATAAAACCTAGGTTTGGGTTGACAACATTGAAATGAAATGATGGGGTGAGAAGAGCACTTTATATGGAGGAGTCCACAGCTTTGCTAGAAGGCTCTGGTGCCATCGTTTTAAAGGAACGCATTTTGCGCTTTAACGGTACGGCGTATTTCTAAGTGCACTCCAAGCAATGGAATAAAAACATTCAACCACATGGAATGAAGATTGTCCTGTACACCAGGCAGTGCCCCGATTACATGGAAAAGTAGGTGGTGCTAGGTTGGACTTTCCGCCATAAACATGGTTGGCACAACATGGCGCAGGAGGCGGTTCCAGGAAGTGGATGAGATCCTTGGAATTCACTGGCTATACAGTCTCACAGGCGCAAATAACGCAGATTTGCTTTTTTCGTAGTTCGCAAATCAGCTTTTATAATAGTCTCCTATCTCTCCCCAAGTCTCTGTAAAATACTCGTTACCCCCCTCCATACACAGGGGCAACTAGTTTTAGCCAAACGTCAGTTTCATTAAGACATACAGCCTGTGTGATAACCAGCGGCTCCCCAGTTACTGTGGAACTACAGGTGCCAGCACACCCCACCACCCAGAGACATGACATGGAATATCCTTGCTAAAGTCTGATGACCAAAATCGGTTATTGTTAAACGCCAGCTACTCCTTAAATCCCCATATAAGAGGGGAAAGATAGGTGCGCAATTGCCGACTGATGGGCCATGCCATCCACTCCCTTACCAGCGATACTTTCCATCAAGCTGCATCTGGGCACTGAGATAGAGATCAAGACTATCTACCTAGTTACCCAAGTGCAAAATAGCCCTATCACTGATTTTGCCAGAGGCTTTCCCCAGATTTTGGCGTTAGTACAAGTGCCGCCATGATGCCTATTCTGTTACCACCGGCTCAGACTGGTATTAACAGATAGAGAAGCTTAAAGAAAAAAATATATTACATTCCTGTAACATTTTATTCTGCCATTTGTAGTTTTTAAAATGAACCAGGACATTGACTCATGCAAAGAAAACACATGGCCCTATGGTTTCCTGGGGGTCAAGAAAGGAAAATCCCCAAACAACAATGATACCCGTTTTGCAGAAGTATCCATGATAAATGGAGCCCCTCTATCAGCAATGTATGATCTCACCTAAAACAAGACGCTCTCTTCACCTGTAAATATCTCACTTTCAACCAACCAAAGTATTATTATTATTATCATTCATGCATCTAGCGAATACTCCACGATTCTCTGCATTCATAAAACAAGACTGGGTATTAAATGACAAGGTGGTAAGAGGGCGCAGGCTCACAATCTATGCTCCTCTCCTCCAGCAAACGCTCACTCACAGCCCATCACGGACTGTGTGCTGCCTACTTCAAAGACAAGATGGATTCTATTAGCTGGCATCCCCTCCATACCATCCCCTTGCACCTTATCTGTTTATCTAAGTCCTTTCATCTTTATAAAAGGGCAGGAAGTGTCTTCTCTCCCTCTAGTATTTGCTAACTGAATCCTGTTCTACCCGCTCTCTTTTCAAGTTAAATTAGCATCACACCCACCCTCAGCTCATGAGCAGCGGTCACTGGCCAGATGTAATGCGGGCAGACTATGCTGCCCGCTGCTGGCACTCGCACTCTGCACTTGAAGACCCAGCAGGGACAATTCCCCATTGTCTTCATGCACCCAGTATATGGAGTTATTCAAACGCTAAGTGGGCTATCCCAGGGTTCAGTGAACTGAATCTGCCATCATCCAAGATGTCTGACCTTCACCTTCACGACCCCAAGGTCGCTGCTCTGGTTGCACCCTAGCAGGCCTGTCTGATGTATCTATCCTTCGGACCACCCAAATCTCAGTCACTGCTCGGCCCCTTGCAGTGTGCGACAGAGCTTTCTGGACCGTGGGTCACTGATCATGTTCTGCGCTGTCAGTAGAGCTCTCACGCTTTCTTTTAAGCTTTTAATAATTGTGTTTTATATGTTTACCATGTGGTGGACGGAAGATGAAATATTATATATTTTTTAATTCAAAGTTTTAGAACAAGAAAAACATTTTGTATATTACATAAATGTGCGTATTTTACACTAGACAAATGGGCGTACGCCGGACTCAGATGAAGCCTCGGACATACAGTTAGAACGTCTACGTTTAAAGTGTCGACATGGTAAAAATGTCAACATCATTTATTTATTAACAGTTTCTTATATAGCGCAGCACATGCCGCTGCGCTTTAATGATGACACCTGCAAAATGTCGACATTTCCATTAGGGTTAGCGTTAGAATTAGCCTAACAGCACATTGCCGAAATCACATCAGTGTTGACATGGTGATCGCCGACACTATGAATATGTCGACAAGTTGTTGACGTTCTCGTGTCTACATCATGTACGTCGGCAAAAAAAACACCACACCCGGCACTTCCGCATTCGTCTCACAGGACTTGGACTTTAATCACCGAAATTAACATGTCTGTAACACGGTAAATGACACACGTGTGTGAAGAGAGGGAACGGGTTCTACAGAACAGATGTCGCGTTTTTCTAACCATGAACAATAGGATTTTCTTTGGAAGACTGCTCAGTCCATAATGCCAAATGCTGCAAAAATACTAATATATTCCCTCGAAAAGGAGTTTGTGGGAAATAAAAAGTGTTTTCCACCACCAGATTGCTTGAATTAAAGACTACTTTACTTTTAGAATTGGTTTGTACATGCTCTCCTGCATCCAATGCTAAGCGATCTGATTGTATGGCTCTCTCCTGTGCTTTTCACCAAGGTCTGTATATCAAAAAGCCAGAATTGTTTACTCTGTGAATGATCATTGGATACAACATTCAGAGTAGACAGAAATGTATCCAGTGAACTCGATTTCATAAAAAGAGCAGCCATACAATTCTGCTTAGATGATATAAAGTTGCAGGAGGGTAAACGATATAGAGCCATCGGTATTACAAAGGAAGGTGATAAATAAAACACACAAAGTTGTTTCTGTGCCACTGTTCATACATTGCAGCTACGTCCATTAACCACATTAACATACATTTCTGCCCCAAAGAGCTAGCACTTCAGTCACCAGTGTAGCTAGAATCTTAAGAGGTAAATTTAAATTCGATCAAAATCAATTAACATCGATGGGCTTTCCGAACGCAATTGAAGTTGAAACCCCATAAATGACACATATGCAGATTTTGCGTTCGGAAAACACATCGATGTTGATTGATTTAGGTCAAATTTTAAAATCGATCTAAATTAACCTTTAGTAAATTTATCCCGGTACTTGTGTACATAACGGACTCAGGCTCGCTCTGAATCAGGGCCGTCCTATTTAAATGTGGAGCGGCCTTTTGGACGCTCACATAGCTGTGGGTCACCACCCACAGCTTATGCGAGCGTCCATGATGATGGTCGCGATGGTCAAGACCATCGCGACCATCGGGCTTGCGATGAGACCCTGCGGTAGGGTCTCGTGGCCGCAAGCCCTGGAGTGATTTTGGCTCCATCAGAGCCAAAATCACTCCCACTGACATCACTAGTGATGTCAGTGGGGCCGGACCCAGACGGTAGGCGTTCCCATGGGAACGCCTCGGTCTGGCAGCCACGCCCCCGGCACGCTCATCAAAGGGCGACGGCAGGCCCCCTTTGGTGCGAGACCCGGAGCGACAGCTTGGCTGTCGCTGTCCGGGTCTCGCGCATGCGCACGACGGAGCTCCCTCTGTCGTGCACATGCGCATTGGGGTAACATCGACCCGCTTGCGAGCGTCCTGCGCTCGTGAGCGGGTCTGAATGAGACCCTCATTGTAGAGAGAACCCAATGAATGTTTTAAATGGTACTTGTGTACTTTACGTACACAAGTACCGAAAGTTCTCCCGACCTAAAGAAGGAAGTTGTCCGCTCGCCACAAGGTTATAGTCACCCTCTATGCCCACTTGGATGGTAGGGAATGACGCTGGACATTGGCTGATGACGTCAGGGTCCTCTCCGAGAAGGGGATTTAGACATTACCATGATGGATAATAATAATGAGTGTAGGACACTTGGGTTCTCACTGCAATGAGTCAGTAAAGTACACAAGTACCTTTATCCCTAAGTGTTTTGCAGGGTTTTCAGCGCCTAGAGCATCTGCAGGTAAATAAATAGCGAGGGCGCAGCGTCCCTGCAGCTGCACCGCGACAAAAATCACAGAACCCTTAGGGCTCATTCACATGGGTGATAAATATCAGGCGTTTAACGGGCCAACAAAGCCCAGCGAACACTCATTATTTTTATTGGGCCTAGAAAATCAGTCAGCGAATGGACAAGAACACCGGCGCGCTCATGTTACGTCTACATCTGCAGCGCTCACACTCATTAACGCTCAGTAAAATATTATGGAGGTTATTGCGATATTAGAAGTCACCAGCAGTTTACTTTTTGCACACGTGGAATGACGGTGCTAGATGTTACTTATACAATACTGAAAGCAAAGGACAGGCGTGTTTGATGATGGGTGCATGTTAAAGTTTAACCATGTTGACAGGGGGAAACATAGGGCCCCCCAAACGTTCAAGCCAGGTCAACTGCATCACTCAAGTCGCTTACAGCGACACAGTTATCTATCCCAACAATGCAAAGCACACACTCGTTACATCTGTACTTCTTATCGCTGCAAGATCAGTAGGCAGCCATACTGCGCGGGCCCCAAGACGGTGAGCTGGCCCCATGTCACCAGCTGCTTTGGCCCCAGTTACTCCAAATGCCCCGTGTACATTATACATTAATGTAAGCCGACATGCCGGCCATACATGCTGCAATATCACAGAAGACAGCATAGCCCGAAAATTACTACAATGCTCAATAGATTCATGACAGGTTATGTCCAGGTGTGCGGCCGGAAGGTGAGCACTGATGGCCCCTCTCGCCTTCCGGCGACACCTTCGGGTCTCAATGACGCTGGAAGTGACCCACCTGCGTTTGGGTTGTGAATTAATCGCGCTGCCCGATGAACAGACCGCACAGGGGCGGGTTACTGGAAGGGATTGCAGACAAGGACGGCCTCAGATGTTCCGAGTCAATCTAAGACCCAGGCAACTGTTATTCTCTCTAAAACCCCATACAGTACAATTGTACATAGAGACCTACTCTCCTGGATCATCCGGGAGACACCGAAATTAAGGCAATCTTCTAAGAGCAGGCAATTCTGCCGTAAGGTGGGCGGTTCCGTGCTAGAATGACGCACAGCGCAACATCAAGTCACGCCGATTTAGAGTTCGGAACAATAGCAGTTACCAGGTGCAAAATTCACAGACGGAAAGGGTCTAATAAACCGATATGGCCAGAATGATGTACTAGAAATAGTACAAAAATAAAAACAATATATAAAAATAATAGGTCAATGTGTGCAGTAAAAGCGACAGTAGGGCGAGTGTAAACCCATAAAGGTCTGGATTGTGGAACTTTCCCTGTAAAAGAGCAATATACACCGTCCTGCGACATTGCGAGTCCAGTGGGAAAGGGCAGAGTGGAAGGAGCAACGATCCCTTTAGTATCACCCCTGCATTGCTTCCCCCCGGCCATTTTGTCCATGGGCAGGACGACGAACACGTTAGAACAGATGATTCCGGGGGTTTCCTGTTAGAACATCTTTAGTATTCTGTAACTGCTCCATTACGGATCACAGCTCCATATACTGCTCGTCCAGCCCATTATGACCTATGCCGTGTCCCCAAGATGGCCGCCGTGCCTGGTGTTGTTGTGGGTGAAAGGCTCAGTCCATGGAACTGACGATTCTGTGTTGTTCATATGTGTGTTTTGTACTCCCCAAAACCTAATTATATCTCCATATATCCACCCATTGTAACCTATGTAGTGCACCAATGCAAACAAAAACCAAGCATTTGACACCATATAACAGCCTCCAATACTTAGCTTATGGCCACTAACAGGAAACTGGAGCACGCGAAGGTAACCCACACAAACATGAGGAGAACATACAAACGCCACACATATAAAGCTCTGGTGGACATCGAACCCTTGACCCCCCAGCACTGTGAGTCAGCAATGCTAGCCACTACACCATCATGCTACATTGTTAACCCCTGCAGACCAGCCAAATCCTTGCCCTTCCCGAAAATAAATATATCCATGCATTTATCAAAAGGTGGGCGACAAAACGAGACAGTGTCTGGGCTGTGGGCCCGTTGTGTAAACTCTTACCCATGGCCCTAAGCCGTGTACAGTAGGGGGCTACCTCCATACCTTCCATAGATCCAGACTGCTGGACATTTTCCCCAAATTCCTGGCTGTACCTGTCCTGAGGTTGTTATCTGTTCCCTTTAATCATTAAACACGTCTGTAGGATTTATCTGGACAATCGCAGCTGCAGGACAGTAAAACACTAAGGCACACAAGATAAGAGAGTTATCAGATAGGGCGGTGTGGTTAGGGTATGGGAGGCTGGGGGCTAATCTCTGTCTGAGGGAACCTGCTAAATGGTGTTTTGTTTTACAGGTTCAATATACAAAGAAAAATGCCAGGAGGTCATTTACAAAGAGCAAAATCAGCTTTATCCCCGCCGTGACGTGCACAAGTGCGTCTGGATTGGCACCAAAACACCAGGGTTTAATGGGTGCAAGATGGCGACATTTTCTGGGTCGCAGATCGATCAGGAACAGCGGGGCTATAGCCGCCAGTATTTTAGGAGAATAAATGGAAAGGGATGGTGGAAAGCATGAGGTTGGATACTGGTTGACATTATTGGGCAGTGCCCTCTTCAGCTTTACCCACTTCTCTACACCCTTCTAGTTTGCAGGGGCTTCTCCTGAGTGGTACAGAGATGTCCAAGGCTGCCCACACAGCAATACTGTGCGTCAAGCTGGCGAGTCTGTGTGACCAAAATAATGGTGTAATTCATTAAAAAGCATAATCACGGTCAGGCGTGATGGAACACCCTCTCTGGTGATGACCTCATTGGTCAGCAGGAAACATCATACCCCCCCCCCTGAGATCAGGTCCCGCCCCCTCCCCCAATACACTGAGCAGGATTTGTGCCCACAGATCTGCCATCCAGTGACAATCGATATCAGGATCTTTTAGACATCCCACAAAGATGTGTAAAGTGACTGTGTGGTATCTGAACTATCGATCTTCCCTAACCTCTCCCAAACATTACAATGTCAAGGGTCATCTCCCTACTTATCTGCCGCCTCCCACTCATTAACATAGAATGCAACTGGCATCGGCAACTGGGAAGATTGAGATACGCTGAGGGAAAGGGCAAAGGAGATGTAAGAATGTCTTGAATGACAGAGGGAAATGCTTGGCTGAAGTAATATAGCTGATAAACTTCCCAGTGACCGGAACAGAAGACAGATGCTATATTATAATATATAACCGTTGCTTTTGCACTGCATCCACATCAATTACTAGATTCCTTGCTTTCGGCTAGGTTACTAATTTACCAGTTTGTCTCATTGGTAACAACCTCGCTGACATGCATCATCCCACTGCGCCGACATGCGTCATCCCACTGTGCCTCCATCTCGCAAACCCAGTGCAGAACAGCCGAGAAGGAGAAGTGCACTCAGGTACCAGAAGAAGCAAATTTTATTAGGTGCCCTTTACGCCCCTTGTGCAGACGCCGACATGTGGGTGTGAGGACAGTACCTGGAAGTCGCTCCGCCTCTACGGTTACAGGAACGCGTCACCAAAGGGAAATATGTAGGGGAATAGAGCAGATCTGTCACAAGGTGAAGACTCCACAGGGCAGCGCCATTCATTAACTTTTATGTTTCCCCGTTAATGGGACATGTCCTAACGTGACTCTATACATCGGCATGTTATAATAAAGCTGTCCGCTATTTGTGCGCTGTAGGTAAAGGCAGACGGAATTTTCCATGCATGCCAAAAAAAACCCCATTAACTGCATTTTTGCACCCGTTGCACCACGGCACGCTCTATCCAGGTGTAAATTAGCCGTCCCCGATCACTCAATAGTTTGCAATACTTGGATATGGCGCACTGGTTATAGGGAATCTTTTTTTCTGGAAAAGGAACCAAACTGAAGAAACAAAACTCCCGCGGACCATTCTCTTCTCTTTCTCCTAAGTCAGGTGCCCGATCAAACAACTTCATGTTACTGGAACCCACAAACCCCCCTCCCACCGCCCTTCTCACTTTCCAAACCCAGCGCCCCTCTCCCACGCTCATTATCACTGTACAAGGATACACCTGGAGCTGGCCAGAGATATGGATTTCAGTGTTGCAGGGCTGGTTACGCATTAATTTGCACCTTTACAATGTGTTACAGTTCCCAAAACCTCCAGAAAGGTTGACCCTGACAACGAGGCGGCAGGTTTGTACAATGAAAGCACTCAGTAATACGGCGCTATCTTTACCAGCATTCAGGCCGTTTATAGGACTGTGCTGTCTGAATCTAATATGTACAATTCACATCTTCAACCACTGTGCCATGTACCTTAACAGGTATAAAAGCTATCAATGAGCGGAACATAGACGGAGATAAGTACCAGCCAATTAGCTCCTACCATTTTTCAAAAAACAGCCTGCAAAGTGATTTAGGAGCCGATTGGTTGGTACTTTATCTCTCTCCATAGCTTAGTACATAGACCCCATAAAACCAATATTATATATAGATATACATACATAAACACACACACACACTTTCAAAAGTTGATATTCATCCCCACTACGGCCCTAACTTTGTGGAGTTTGTATATTCTCCCTGTGCTTGCGTGGGTTTCCTCCCACACTCCAAAAATATACTGGCAGGTTAATTGGCCCCCCACAAAATTGACCACAGTGTATATGTCTGTGAGCATGTGGTAGGGAATATAGGGCCTGATTCAGAGCTGAACGCTCTGACCAGAGCGCTCGCTCTGAATCAGGGCCGTCCCAGCTAAATTTGGAGCGGCCTCCTGGCTGCTCGCATAGCTGTGGGTGCACAGCTTATGCGAGCGGCCAAAAAGATGGTCGCGGTGGTCAAAGACCATCGGGCTTGCGACGAGACCCTGCGGTAGGGTCTCACTTCCGCAAGCCCAGGAGTGATTTTGGCTCTATCAGAGCCAAAATCACTCCCACTGACATCATTACTGATGTCAGCGGGGCCGGACTCAGACGGTAGGCGTTCCCATGGGAACGCCTCCGTCTGGCAGCCACGCCCCCGGCATGCCCACCAAAGGGGGCGTGCTGTCAATCAACATCGACAGCACGCCCCCTTTGGTGCGAGACCCGGAGCGACGGAGAGCCCGTCGCTATCCGGGTCTCGCGCATGCGCATGACTGAGCTCCCTCCGTCGTGCGCATGCGCAGTGGGGCAACATCGACCCGTTTGCGAGCGTCCTTTGCTCGCAAACGGGTCTGAATGACCCCCATAGATAGTAAGCTCCACTGGGGCAAGGACAGATGTGAATGGTAAGATATTCTCTGTAAAGCGCTGCGGAATATGTGTGCGCTGTATAAATAACTGGTAGTAATAATAATACATGCAACCTGTGCCCTGACCATCACATTCACCTGTACAGCAATGTAGAAATATGGCGTGTTTCTTACAGGACTATATAAATATTCCAGGCCTCTCGTTACATAGGCAACATTATTATCCCCACGTTGTGCTCCAGAAAACTTGCTGGGAACTCTGAAGTAATCTTTGTATGTTTCTAGATGTTAATCTGGGAGCCCAGCGGCTGGATGCGGAGTTATCAGCTGAAATGCACAGTGACAGCGATATACAATGTGCTTTCTGTGTCTATTCCCCTGGAACAGAAGTCACCCTAACAGACCGTTAATCAGCCCCGAGCTGAGGACTTGTATGGGACCTTTGGAAGTAGTCCTGTAAAGCGCCCAAACTTCTCCAGGAATTCCATCGCGTAGGTAAATCTATGAGGAAAAACTCACAGGGTGCATTTTCCATATGTACATGTTCCAGTCTGGTGGGGGGGGAGAGCAATTTACCTTTGCGCCTCTCACTTCCTGAGCACTGCCTTGTTTCAGGTGAACGGTTTATTGCAAGTGGTGTGTTCCTCTAGAAAGAACCTTATATAAGAATTGATAGTTTGCTACAGACGTTAGGCCCATATATTATATAAATCCACTAACTCAACAGTAATACAGAAATAAGCACAAGAGACAGGCACCGAGCATAGAAGCACTATAGGCTGATTGCATAAAACCTAAATATTTTTGTATGTGTATCCGTACCGTAACCTCTGTGTAAAAAAAAAATATATATAATTATATATATATATATTTTCAGTACAGTATTGGATTAGCACAAAGTGTAGGGTTTGAATTGTACTCCTGGGCAGACACTATCTGTCAGGGAAGACAGGGGCAAAGCTGCTTCAGAACCTCACCGAGCAACTGAACCACTGGGAGGCTGCAGTACAAACTGGGATCAAGCATGACTGTAAAATACAACATAATGTGGTTCTCAGCATAGACAGGGACAGGTCACAGAACACACTGATCCCTACAGCAGGGATGTGTCTGGCCCTAATACCGCAGGAGCCAGTTACACATTGCCAGGAGCAACGTGACATCCATGGGACCCAGCGATAGAAAGAAGCGAATGGGAAATCACTATTCCTGGACGGGGCACTTACAGAATTTGGGGGTCTGGATTGACTGGACAGGGATTTTACAGCCCAATGTTCACTTGGGAGACAGTTACACATGTTCCAGGGATCAAGCACTACTATGCAACAGTCTGCAGGGTGAAACCTTATCGTACAATAGTCTGCAGAGAACCCCCTTACTGTGCCATAGTCTATAGAAGGCACCTTTTTAGAGTGCAATAGTCTGCAAACAACCTCCTTAGTGTGCAATAGTCTACAAGGAGCCCCCCTTGCTGTGCAATAGTCTGCAAAGGGGGGGGGGTCCTTATTGTGAAATAGTCTGCAGGGTAGGGGGATCCTTATTGTGAAATAGTCTGCAGGGGCCCCCTTACTGTGCAATAGTCGTTTGGGAGCCCCCTTTTTGTTCAATAATCTACAGGAAAGATTATTATTGTACAATGGTCTGCAGTGGGGGCTTACTGTGAGATAGGCTGCAGATAACCCCCTTACTGTGCAAGAGTGTGTAAGGGGAACCCTCACTGTGCAACAGTCTGCAGGAGCCCCCTTACTGTGCAACAGTCTGCAGGGGGAACCCTCACTGTGCAACAGTCTGCAGGGGGAGCCACCTATCGTGCAATAGTCTGCAGAGGGCCTCCTTACTGAGCAATAGACTGCAGGGGGCACACACAGGTGATCCGGAGCGGGGTGCAGACCCCTGGGGGACACATGCAGGGGCCCCGCGGATGGATGACGGGACTTACCTGCATGTCCCGGAGCAGAGGGGACTCCGGTCCCCGGGATAATCCTCCGGCCCCTCTCCCGGGGGTGACTCCGCTGCTCCCCACACCAGGAGCTGCTAGATCCCCGGACACGCAGGTGGGAGAACTTGTGTCCACAGATAAATCCACGAGTGGGGTCCGCAGAGAGACCCTGTATCCTGTGCAGCTGTGACGGGGTATCCCGGGGCCCTCAGCGTGTGGCCCCTGGCGGCTAGGTGCAATCCCAGGCGAGGTGCTGCGTGGCTCCTGACAGCTCTGTGGCCCCTGACTCGCTGTATGGGAACTTACTCCAGAGTCACTGAGAGCAGCCTGCTGCCCGAGACCCCGCCCCCTCACAGCTCCCCGCCCACAGGCACGCCTACTGCTGGGGAACACACAGGGAGGGGGTGAGAGATGGGTGTGCAGGGCACACACTGAGGGTGAGAGAGAGAGATGGGTGTACGGGGCACAGACAGTGGGTGAGAGAGATGGGTGTACAGGGCACACACTGAGGGTGAGAGAGAGAGAGATGGATGTACAGGGCACACACTGAGGGTGAGAAAGATGGGTGTACAGGGCACACACTGAGGGTGAGAGAGAGATGGTGTACAGGGCACACACTGGGGGTGAGAGAGATGGATGTACAGGGCACACACTGAGGGTGAGAGAGATGGGTGTACAGGGCACACACTGAGGGTGAGAGAGAGATGGTGTACAGGGCACACACTGAGGGTGAGAGAGATGGGTGTACAGGGCACACTGAGGGTGAGAGAGATGGATGTACAGGGCACACACTGAGGGTGAGAGAGAGATGGGTGTACAGGGCACACACTGAGGGTGAGAGAGAGATGGGTGTACAGGGCACACACTGAGGGTGAGAGAGAGATGGGTGTACAGGGCACACACTGAGGGTGAGAGAGATGGATGTACAGGGCACACACTGAGGGTGAGAGAGATGGGTGTACAGGGCACACACTGAGGGTGAGAGAGATGGATGTACAGGGCACACACTGAGGGTGAGAGAGATGGATGTACAGGGCACACACTGAGGGTGAGAGAGATGGGTGTACAGGGCACACTGAGGGTGAGAGAGATGGATGTACAGGGCACACACTGAGGGTGAGAGAGATGGATGTACAGGGCACACACTGAGGGTGAGAGACGGGTGTATGGGGCACACACTGAGGGTGAGAGAGAGATGGGTGTACAGGGCACACACTGAGGGTGAGAAAGATGGGTGTACAGGGCACACACTGAGGGTGAGAGAGAGATGGGTGTACAGGGCACACACTGAGGGTGAGAGAGAGATGGTGTACAGGGCACACACTGAGGGTGAGAGAGATGGATGTACAGGGCACACACTGAGGGTGAGAGAGATGGGTGTACAGGGCACACTGAGGGTGAGAGAGATGGATGTACAGGGCACACACTGAGGGTGAGAGAGATGGATGTACAGGGCACACACTGAGGGTGAGAGAGATGGATGTACAGGGCACACACTGAGGGTGAGAGACGGGTGTATGGGGCACACACTGAGGGTGAGAGAGAGACGGGTGTATGGGGCAGAGGTGTATCTAGGGGTCTGAGCGGCCCTGGCAAAGTAAGGGACTGGTGCCCCAACCCTAGTAAACAGACACTGTGGTGGCTGTATGGGCAGCGATTGCCCCCTACCTCCTCCTCACCCAGCGCTTATGCTTCAGACAGAGATCAGTAGCAGCACAGACTTTGACAGATAGAACCGGCTGCAGGTGGCACCGCCGGGCAGCGCTGGTGCCTCCCCATCAACCGGCACCCTGGTCGAGTGCCATCCTGGCCAATAGGAAGATACGCCTCTGTTACGGGACTCACACTGAGGGTGAGAGAGAGATGGGTGTACACTGCACACAACACTCAGCAGGCCTCCCTGTCTCCTCACGTCCACTATAGAGGGTATATACTGTAGGGTGAGGGAGTATAGGGTGTGGGTGAGATTGGCATTGCTGGCATACGGTATATATGCGATAGTAGTGATTCTGCATTAATAGTAAGGATATACCACACATCATATAATCATGGGCCTAATTCAGAGAGGGACGTGTTTGCTACAGTCCTTTCGTCTTTGTGTGCAGCGTCTGTGCGAAATTATGCTGATGCCGCAGGTGGCGTCTATTTTACCTGGCATCGCAGATCTGAGGGCCGCATCCAGAGACACAGCATTGGAACATCGGTCATCCTCGTAACTCTCACCATGTATGGAGTTTTCATGCTACCCGAAGAAGTAGACACTGGCTTCCGCACGCCTTGAAAACGGGACCAACTCTCCCCTGTTTTCTAGAACGCTGTCCGTCGCCCAGTCCATGCCATACCCAAATAATGGACGGGTCAGATGCGTCCCACACCAGCCATATTGTGGTCGCCACTGTTCTAGTTCTTATTGTCCAGACTAGTGTTTCCCACTCACAGTCCAGGTAGTAAGGATATCCATTTATGAGCACAGGTGGCTTAATTATTACTTCAGTCAATTTGATTTACCCACCTGTGCTGAAACAGGGCTATCCCTAATGTCAGGGCTGTGAGTGGGCCATGAGGACCGGGTTTGGGAAATACAGGTCAAGGTAGACTTTATTCCCCTTCACGTAATTAAAACTAATCCAGTGGATCCCACACAGGTCATGTTTTCCTGGTCATCCAGCAGGTGCACAGGTGTAGTCATTACTCACTGACACATTTTAATGGATCCACAGGTGGAGATAATTAATTCACTTGCGATTCTGTGAGGAGACCTGGAAAACATGCACTGTTTGGGGTCCTGAGGACCTAGTTTGAGAACCTGTGCACTAATCCCTTGAATTCAAGACCAAATCACAGCTCAGTAATACATCAATCAGTTTCCTCCCAAGGCACGTATTCAATTTGAGGCGAAAAGCCGTTTTCGCGTGTTTTTGGCGGAAACTTTTCACCGATGACGTCATTTTCACCTGTTTTGACTTTCCTCCGTATTCAATTTGGAAGACTTTCCGCCTAGGCAGAAAGTCAATGCAATGTAATAGGCGGAAAAGTTTTGCCTATGAATAGGAGGCGGAAGAAAGTGCAGAATTAGGGTTTTGGGGTGCAACGTTGCGGGAATCCCCGTGCAGCCTTCAGAAAGTCCCCCAAAGGTATATGGGAAAGCTTTCTGGACGGCACAACCTGACTATGTATATATAATGGGAGGTGCTACCTGATGAAACAGACAAATCTCAGGTGCACAACTCCAAATTATTATTAATATATATAAATGCAATACAATTTTGCAATCAATAGAGGTTTTTAGCATAATCATGGCCAAGGTTATGGGCCTACCCACCATATCCAGGTAACCTCTTTCGGGTAGGTCCCTAACATACTAGGGTTCAAATCCAGAGCGCAGGACACCCCCAAACTGGCCCAGCTAAGCCGCCCCAGGGCACCACCATAGTAAGAAAAGTGCAGTGTAAAAACTCTCTCTTTACACTGCACTTTTCTTACTATGGCGCTTTGTGCCTGATTCTGAATCGCACACAAAAGCACACACAGCAGCGTCATCTGGCGGTCGCCCAACTGCGACTTTATGCAAATGGCGCTATGAACTCCTTCCCATGTGTATATGCATGCGTCCGAATGTGTAAGGCCTGAGACGCCCACTTTAAGCGTCTGTGCACGCTGCAATACCGATTGGTGCGTTCTTATACCATCAATTGCACCATAGAAACTTGCACCAGCCCTATGGCATCCGGAAGTGTCTCCGTCTAGGGTTCCCTATGCCTGCGTCTCTGCGTCTGGGAGGAACGCAGCTGCTTGTATTGACACTCCTATAACACGCCCACTGAACAGACCATTTGTGCGTGCGTTTGTAGCCACCTCCCAGTCCCCGCCCAGTAACACAGAGTATACCCTTTGTGGGTACACAGTGTGTAACACATGAGCCGTGGGGGGTTTAACAAATGTTGCATGCGTAATTGCAAAAAAACCCCACTAAACTACGTGAACATCGGGATTGCGTGGGACTCAGTGTCAGGCCCTAATGGTATGTAGTGTATTTGATACAGCTTGTTATGCACAATGTGGTCTTGAGAAAACTTTTCTGTTTCCAGCCGAAGAGCCGTTGAAGGAAACTTTGTGTTCTTCATTTCACATCTAAGGGCTGTATTCAATTAGGTCCGAAAAGCCGTTTTCCAAAGTTTTTTGGGGAAAATTTTGCCTGAAAATTTATCTCCGTATTCAATTCCAGTCCGTCTTCATCTATGTGAAAAGTCAAGGCACGGAAATAGTCGAAACTTTTACTCCACAGAATAGCAGGTGAAAAAAAGCCTAAAATATTTATTTTGGGGTGCAGATGTTAGGAAACCACTCAGCCCCAGCCCCCTCAAAGGTCAAATCACCCCAAAAAAATAATACAAATTTCCAGGAACACCCAAAAAAAAGGCCTCAGAATTTTGGGGCGAGAATGAAAAAAAAAGTGGGGGGACAACTTCAAAAAATAACGAAATAAGCTTCTGGGGGTGCTGTTTTTGAGATTGCAGGTGCTTGTATGACAGAGGAATTTCACTTTCTCTAAAACTTCACTTTAGTGACATTAAAATATGCTCGTACCCATTTACAAGCACCCCAAATATAATGGGACTACTTATTTGCGCCAAAAAACACGGCTTTATGCCATTCTTCACCACTTTTACCAAGACGCTAATAGCAAGCTCTTACCACCACTTACGTACCCTAAGTAGTTCAATTAGGGCTAATACTAAACTGCCATCATGATTTCCGAAGTCTTTTTCTGGGGTAGAGTGATTCCCCCAACTCTTCCTGCACTTTCGCCTGGTTCACGTTCGTCGGGTCCCGTTTTCGCCTGTTTGGCAATTGAATACGGAGTAAATCGGGAGCGCGCACAAAAATTTTCGCATCCAAAACTGGAGAAGGCAGTGAAAAGTCAGGCGGGCGGAACTTTCTGGCCAATGCGAAACTAATTGAATATGGCCCGAAGTATGAAACCTCAGATCTGGTCGTAGAAAACAAACGTGCGAATATAGGGCCTGATTCAGAGCCGCTCGTAATCGGCCGCTCGTTCGTTCCGAGCGATGTTCGCACATCTGCGCATGGGTTGTAATGCGCATGCGCGAACCAGTCAGTGCGGTCGGAAATCGTGTGCTCGCAAAATAGCGAATGCCTGGTAATTTGAGTGACAGGATGAGGCGTTTGTGGGTGGTAACAGGGGAAGGTGCTTGAAAACGGGGAGTGGAGATCCGAACCCAGGCGTGCCAAACGGTCAAAACGGGCGTTTTAAGGGTGTGCATAATTAACAAAGCAGCGTCATCGACCACGTCACTTGGTTGTTTCTTAGCCTGAACTGCTCGCATGATTGCGGTAGGAAAATGCTCCCACAAGAATAGCGAGCAGTTCATACGCTTTTCGATGTACTCGATTAATCTAATAAATAGCAGAGATGACGTATGATGCGGGCGGCCAGGGGGCGTTTTTTCAAAATAGCGAGCGCATGTTTCTTTCGCTCGTTCAGACATAGAGGCGTCAACAGACCGCAAATAGCGAGCGCTTAATTTAAATATCCGGCCCCTTTTTCAGAACGACCGTCCGCAAATAGCGTCCGGCTCTGAATCAGGCCCATAGATCAGATGTCCGGTAAGCACTGTGAAAACCCCAATAACCGTCTTCTCCGGCAAATAGCAATTTTTGAAGTTATTTTTAAGAATTAAGGATGAGCGTGGGGGGCGGAGAGCTGGAAGTCATTCCGGTAACTTCCCACAGAAATACGGTACAGTGCGCAGCTCCCATGCAGCGGCCATGTCTCTCAGAATGTCTTCATGTGCTGAGAGGAGACACACGTATGTTCACATGTATCTGCCTATATTGACGTGTACTTAAAATCTCATCCTGGACATTTATTACTATTTATTTAATGTCACTGAGGATTTGATAAATTGCCGCTTACTAGCATAGGAAAAGGACATTGGGGACCAGGATCTGGGGACTTGTCACATCGCACAGCTGATCCAGGCAGAGAAGTTTGTATTACAGGTAAATTCCCACCAATAAGATGGCAGCTGCCAGATATAGGTGTCCTGAGATCATACTGATTGTCAGGGCGACTCCATTAAATAGCAGCAGTCTCCCTGACTCCCTGAAGAGGCCAGTAATCTCCCCGATTGCTCCTTACCCCCATTATGAAGCTATTATATACATAAAAAAAAAAAAAACAGAGATATATACATTCAAATCATACTTACTGACTTACCAATTTGAACCCAGAACATGCTTTGCTAGATCATATGTTAATACGATGGAATCGGGTAATAAAAGATGTGTGTGAAACATAACCGACGTGGTGCACTTTTATGGTTTTTGGAGATTATTGCATTGTAACATTTTGCCAGTTTGCAAGTGCAATGATATATTTGGCCATGGACTCTGAAGAAATATGGACCATTTCCAGGGGGTATTGCAACTGAGCCCCTATAGATGCAAATGATAATGCACTGTTACTCCGCCTCACCGTCTCCCAGCCTCCGGCCAATCAGCTGCTGCCGGCATCTCTCGTGGGAAGCAGAGAAAAGAGGCGTTGCTTTCGAGGCACAAAGCCGCTGCTGATTGGCTGGGAGTTGCGCCCCTGCATTCGACGTGTTGGAGAGAGTAGGTGAGGGAAGAGCGCCCCCTACGGCAGCAGCCTCACGTGTTGTACCGCCTGTGCGCCCTTCCTCATTATGTAATAGCTACGTCACACTGCCAGGCGGCCAATCAGGAGCCGAACTGGGCAGAACGTAAACAGTGTCCGCACATGGCTAGGGCGCCGGGTCCATCTGAGAGCACAGACCACCAGTATATATATAAGATTAGCTAACACGGACATTACAAACTTATAGCTATATACACACATGCACGCAGCTCTGTGCTTGTTTGTATTAGTCTGTACCAATGAATACTAATATATATATATACACACACACACACACGAGTATATATATTATATATGGGATGCGGTCAATATCTCGACCGCGGGGATTCCAGTGGTCAGAATGCCAAAGCCGGCATCCCGACACTAGTCAGAATACCGGTGCGGTATCCCAAAGGTAAGTAATGGGGTTAGGGATAGGCACTAGGGAGGGGGGGAGGTTAGGTCTAGGCTGTGGGTAGGAAGGGTTAGGTGGTGGCTTTTGATACCGACCGACAGGTGTCGGCACCCTAACCCTCTCGGGATGCTGGCATCCAGTGCTCTATTTTCTAATTTCTTTTACAGCTTACACGGTACCACCCCCTCTGTATATCACCCGCTTTGTAGGGCATGAGGGATACTCTGCGCCAAGTTGCAGTGACTGGGGTTCTATATGAGGCAATAGACAATGGAGGTCTTTACAACGGGGTCTGTGCAGAGGAATTCTTAGCTGTAATAATGAGGGCACAGTTCTGGGGTCATGACGTGCAGGGGGCACTGATGAAACCAGAGGTGGTCGGCTGTTGCTGATACTCCGTCTCGGGCTCCTTATGGTTTTAATCTGGCTCTGCTTTCAAAATCCTCCTAAGACATCCTGTCCTGCAGGCCAGGAGAACGGTGTTCCATTTCCGAGTCTCTTCCCTATCAAGTGTCTCCAGCTTCCTGAAATTGTGTCGGGTAATCTCGGACAGATGACAACAATTGGAGACATGAGCTGCTCGCTCGTTACCCACTGAGGCTCGTGACGTGTGTCTGTCATATATGTCCGGCTTACACATGTCAGACCTAACACACTGGGAGGCAGTAAGCAAACAACATGTGCCATTTATCTGAGCTCAGTGGCGGCAGGGTAATCCCCCCCCATCTGTGGGACCCCATTAGCGGCAAAGTCCTTCCAAACATTCCTGGAAGGATTCCTGTGTTTACCAACAATGGGAGAGGCGTACGGGGATACTTGGAAGGAGCGACGATATCTCCATGACAGGGCTGCTGCGCTAATTACAGAGATGTAATCCTGGTTTTGTAGCATATGGGCTCAGGGGATTAGTGAGATCCAAACACATCAGTCGTGTGGAGCCGCAGCGGATACACAAACACAACACCGGCCTGCGCCTGGGAGAGTGGCGGAGAGACGCAGCTGCTCCAGGCCAACGCAGTTAACTCAGCTTCTGTGCTAGTCTGGGACTGCGACTTTCACCTGTCCCTTGTCTTCTTCCCCTATGTTCATGGGTTGTACCTAGACCCCACCTCTATTTCTTTCTCTGCACGGGAGAGTTGGGGGTATTATTATTATTATATTTTATTTATAGGCCGCCACAAGTGGTCTGCAGCGCCGTACATACAGTAAAGGGTACAGAGAACGGAATACATGGCCGGCGGTTCTAATCCCGACAGCGGCATCCCATCAGCAGGAGGAAATCCCGATCGTCAAAGATAAGTATTTACTAACCTAATTCTACCCCCCAACCCTCCCTTAGGGGTGCCTAAACCTAACCCCCCCTTCCCTGTCACCTAAACCTAAGTCCCCTGAGGGGGTGACTAACCCTAACCTCCCCCCAGGGGTGCCTAACCCCCCCTTCCCCTAGCCTAACCCTAAGTCCCCCCTGGGAACCCTAAACCTAACCCTCACCCCCTGCGGCTGTCCGCGTCCGGCTTACCTTCGATTGGTAAGCCGGGCATCGGGCTCCCGGCGTAGGTAAAATGACAGGCGTCGGGACATCGATGCCTGTCATTTAACCCCTCGCCGGGATTAGACAGTCGGGATTCCATCCATGGGCTTCCCAACTGCTTCCCCGCAGAACATTATCTTACAATACAGTAACCAAATTATAAACAGAGTACAAGTAACAATTAGCAACACAATTCTCCATACACAGTACAGCTCTGAAGGTGAAGGCTGTCATAGAAGTGCTAGAAGAGGAGGCTGTGAGACAGTGGGGAGGAGGACCCTGCTCCTAGGAGCTCACAATCTAGGTATTTATAGAGTTATTTGACATTCTAAATGATTGAGAGATGGCTGCACTGTGACATCCTCTAGCTCTAAGCTTCCTGCGAGACAGTGGAAGTGACAGTCCGAGGGGCACTACACTGGCAATGACAGTACGAGGGGCACTACACTGGCAATGACAGTCCGAGGGGCACGACCCTGGCCATCTACCATGACCTCCGTGTCTGTGGTCTTTGTGCTTCTGGTCTCCCTTCGCCCTCCCTCGTGTTTCTCGTCAGACCCTCCTGTCTTTTACTTGCTCTAATGTCTCTTCCACTAACTACCCGGTATTGGCCAAACACTTGGTTATCACGATCGGCTAGGAGTGCGCCCAACGTATCACAAGTGCAGCGTCTGTAGGTGTTGATCATCATCGCAATGGCTACTGCCCTCTGGCCTTAGCTGCGCAAGCCGAAGCTTACGCAGCCTGGCTGGCACATGGGCGCTTGCGAGGCCTGGAGATATGCTTCCTACATCGCAGACCCTGGCCGCGGAATTTCCAGGAAATGGGGGCGAACGCAGCTCGGCAACCGCCCTTGAACGGATGCAGCCTGTCAATCAGATTACGGGTCAGGTGGCGCTGTGAGCGTGATCGCAGGGCCCGTTCTGCACATGGACAGAAAGGGTGTAGGTGCATGTCCGATGGTGGGGGCGTCTGCGCATGTGCAGAACAGGCGCGTCGATTACGCTCACAGCGCCACCTGAGCCGTTGCCTGAATCAGGCCCTCTAAGCAGAGTCTTCTGAAACTGATCTTGTAAAAAAAAAGTGGCTGTCAGCTGAGCAGGGTTACACTGAGCAGCAGATTCTCAGTGAAGATTTAGATGCTGCCCGCCCCGGTGCGCAATTTACAATGTTCACAGAGTTGAGCGATTATTTACAACTGCGCATGCGAGATAAGTCCTAAAAATGCCCACAGCGCATGCGTTACGCAGTGTGTTTCCGCTCAAAGATTCTTATGCGATCAAGACAGACGGTATCAGAAATGGGGCGGCAGAGTGACGGGCGTTCCTGGGCGCGGCGGCCTGAAGTGAATGCAACTACAGGCCGTCTCATGGGCGTGCCCACTGATCGCAGCTGCGTTGCCAAAATGCAGAGCCGCACGGGAGATGGCGGAGTGTTTAGAAGTAACGCTGTCCACGGCTGCAGTAGAGTCTGCCACTAAATCAGGCCCAAAGTGTCCCGTTCATTCTGCCGACCTCGGGAAGGGTTAATACGACCCGTGCCACCGTATCCCCCCCCCTCCCACCATGACGGTTACACAGCCCTGTAATCCTAGCTATTCCTGGGCTGGGCCCAGCTACTGCCAGATAAAAGACTGCTCTCTCCTCAGCGGTGGGCGATGCTCTCACCTCTTTTTTTGGGCTCGCAGTGTTGCTCTTCTCACCCTTGAAATAGAAGTTTGGTTTCCCCTGCTAATCCCCCTACACTGAAGCAGGAGGGTCACGTCAGATCACCCCCCCCCCACCCCCTCCCTGCCTGCAATGCCCCCTCTCGCAGCGATCCTCAGGCTTTGTGGACGTCACATCGGTGCTGGATAGTAGCTTTCATATTTTTTTATATTTCTCAATTTTGTAAACACAAACACAATTTCCATTTCCTGTGATGGAGTAAATACAGGTCATATAATGACAACTAGCTGGATAAAGGCTGCCTGGGCGACCTGGGTATATTTTCCATAAGGAGAACTTTCAGTCCAAGCTATCACAAACCTCCGGAGTAACAGGGGGTACTTAGTGGGGTGCACAGAGTCTGTGTCCAAACTGCACATTGATCTGTCTGATTAGCAGGTTACTTATCAGTACACACAGATTCATTCATTCACAGGAAAGTCTTCTTGTTTCTGCAACAGTGTTATGTAAGCAGTGGTGTTGTGTCTGTACAGTGTTATGTGAGCAGTGGTGTTGTGTCTGTACAGTGTTATGTGAGCAGTGGTGTTGTGTCTGTACAGTGTTGTTGTGTAAGCAGTGGTGTTGTGTCTGTACAGTGTTATGTGAGCAGTGGTGTTGTGTCTGTACAGTGTTGTTGTGTAAGCAGTGGTGTTGTGTCTGTACAGTGTTGTTATGTAAGCAGTGGTGTTGTGTCTGTACAGTGTTGTTATGTATGCAGTGGTGTTGTGTCTGTACAGTGTTGTTATGTATGCAGTGGTGTTGTGTTTGTACAGTGTTATGCAGTGGTGTTGTGTCTGTACAGTGGTGTTATGTATGCAGTGGTGTTGTGTCTGTACAGTGTCATTATGTATGCGGTGGTGGTGTGCCTGTACAGTATTGTTGTGTATGCAGTGTTGTGTCTGTACAGTGGTGTTATGTATGCAGTGTTGTTGTGTATGCAGTGTTGTGTCTGTACAGTGTTGCTATGTATGCAGTGGTGTGTCTGTACAGTGTTGTTATGTAAGCAGTGGTGTTGTGTCTGTACAGTGTTGTTATGTAAGCAGTGGTGTTGTATCTGTACAGTTTTGTTATGTATGCAGTGTTGTTAAGTATGCAGTGGTGTTGTGTCTGTACAGTGTTCTTATGTATGCAGTGGAGTTGTGTCTGTACAGTGGTGTTATGTATGCAGTGGTGTGTCTGTACAGTGTTGTTATGTATGCGGTGGTGTTGTGTCTGTACAGTGTTGTTATGTATGCAGTGGTGTTGTGTCTGTACAGTGTTGTTATGTATGCAGTGGAGTTGTGTTTGTACAGTGGTGTTATGTATGCAGTGGTGTTGTGTCTGTACAGTGTTGTTATGTATGCGGTGGTGTTGTGTCTGTACAGTGTCGTTATGTATGCGGTGGTGTTGTGCCTGTACAGTGTTGTTATGTATGCAGTGTTGTTATGTATGCAGTGGTGGTGTGTCTATGCAGTGTTGTTGTGTATGCAGTGTTGTGTCTGTACAGTGTTGTTATGTAAGCAGTGGTGTTGTGTCTGTACAGTGTTGTTATGTATGCAGTGGTGGTGTGTCTGTACAGTGTTGTTATGTATGCAGTGGTGGTGTGTCTGTACAGTGTTGTTATGTATGCGGTGGTGTTGTGCCTGTACAGTGTTGTTATGTATGCAGTGGTGTTGTGTCTATACAGTGTTATGTAAACATTTGTGTTGTGTCTGTATAGTGTTATGTAAGCAGTGGTGTTGTGTCTGTACAGTGTTGTTATGTAAGCAGTGCTGTTGTGTCTGTACAGTGTTGTTATGTAAGCAGTGTTGTTGTGTCTGTACAGTGTTGGTATGTATGCAGTGGTGTGTCTGTACAGTGTTGTTATGTATGCAGTGGTGTTGTGTCTGTACAGTGTTATGTAAACATTTGTGTTGTGTCTGTACAGTGTTATGTAAGCAGTGGTGTTGTGTCTGTACGGTGTTATGTAAGCACTGGTGTTGTGTCTGTACAGTGTTATGTAAGCAGTGGAGTTGTGTCTGTATAGTGTTGTTATGTATGCAGTGGAGTTGTGTCTGTACAGTGTTGTTATGTATGCAGTGGTGTTGTGTCTGTACAGTGTTGTGCCTGTATGCAGTGGAGATGTGTCTGTACAGTGTTGTTATGTATGCAGTGAAGGTGTGTCTGTACAGTGTTGTTATGTATGCAGTGGTGTTGTGTCTGTACAGTTTTGTTATGTATGCAGTGGTGTTGTGTCTGTACAGTGTTATGTAAACATTAGTGTTGTCAGTGATCGCTTTCTGTGGCGCATGCGCAGTCAGTGATCGCTCTCTGTGGAGCATGCGCAGTCAGTGATCGCTTTCTGTGGAGCATGCGCAGTCAGTGATCGCTTTCTGTGGCTCATGCGCAGTCAGTGATCGCTTTCTGTGGAGCATGCGCAGTCAGTGATCGCTTTCTGTGGCTCATGCGCAGTCAGTGATCGCTTTCTATGGCGTATGCGCTGTCAGTGATCGCTCTGTTGTGCATGCGCAGTCAGTGATCGCTTTCTGTGGCGCATGCGCAGTCAGTGATCGCTCCCTGTGGCGCATGCGCAGTCAGTGATCGTTCTGTTGTGCATGCGCAGTCAGTGATCGCTTTCTGTGGCGCATGCGCAGTCAGTGATCGCTTTCTGTGGAGCATTCGCAGTCAGTGATCGCGTTCTGTGGCTCATGCGCAGTCAGTGATCGCTTTCTGTGGCGCATGCGCAGTCAGTGATCGCTTTCTGTGGCGCGCGTGCAGTCAGTGATCGCTTTCTGTGGCGCATGCGCAGTGATCGCTTTCTGTGGCGCATGCGCAGTCAGTGATCGCTTTCTGTGGCTCATGCGCAGTCAGTGATCGCTTTCTGTGGCGCATGCGCAGTCAGTGATCGCTTTCTGTGGCGCATGCGCAGTGATCGCTCTGTTGTGCATGCGCAGTCAGTGATCGCTTTCTGTGGAGCATGCGCAGTCAGTGATCGCTTTCTGTGGCGCATGCGCTGTCAGTGATCGCTTTCTGTGGCGCATGCGCAGTCAGTGATCGCTCTGTTGTGCATGCGCAGTCAGTGATCGCTTTCTGTGGTGCATGCGCAGTCAGTGATCGCTTTCTGTGGAGCATGCGCAGTCAGTGATCGCTTTCTGTGGCGCATGCGCAGTCAGTGATCGCTTTCTGTGTCTCATGCGCAGTCAGTGATCGCTTTCTGTGGAGCATTCGCAGTCAGTGATCGCTTTCTGTGGCGCATGCGCAGTCAGTGATCGCTTTATGTGGAGCATTCACAGTCAGTGATCGCTTTCTGTGGCGCATGCGCAGTCAGTGATCGCTTTCTGTGGAGCATGCGCAGTCAGTGATCGCTTTCTGTGGAGCATGCGCAGTCAGTGATCGCTTTCTGTGGCGCATGCGCAGTCAGTGATCGCTTTCTGTGGAGCATTCGCAGTCAGTGATCGCTTTCTGTGGAGCATTCGCAGTCAGTGATCGCTTTCTGTGGCGCATGCGCAGTCAGTGATCGCTTTCTGTGGCGCATGCGCAGTCAGTGATCGCTTTCTGTGGCGCATGCGCAGTCAGTGATCGCTTTCTGTGGCGCATGCGCAGTCAGTGATCGCTTTATGTGGCGCATGCGCAGTCAGTGATCGCTTTCTGTGGTGTATGCGCAGTCAGTGATCGCTTTCTGTGGTGTATGCGCAGTCAGTGATCGCTTTCTGTGGCGTATGCGCAGTCAGTGATCGCTTTCTGTGGAGCATGCGCAGTCAGTGATCGCTTTCTGTGGAGCATTCGCAGTCAGTGATCGCTTTCTGTGGCGTATGCGCAGTCAGTGATCGCTTTCTGTGGAGCATGCGCAGTCAGTGATCGCTTTCTGTGGAGCATGCGCAGTCAGTGATCGCTTTCTGTGGCGCATGTGCAGTCAGTGATCGCTCTGTTGTGCATGCGCAGTCAGTGATCGCTTTCTGTGGCTCATGCGCAGTCAGTGATCGCTTTCTGTGGAGCATGCGCAGTCAGTGATCGCTTTCTGTGGCTTATGCACAGTCAGTGATCGCTTTCTGTGGTACATGCGCAGTCAGTGATCGCTTTCTGTGGAGCATTCGCAGTCAGTGATCGCTTTCTGTGGCTTATGCACAGTCAGTGATCGCTTTCTGTGGAGCATGCGCAGTCAGTGATCGCTTTCTGTGGCGCATGTGCAGTCAGTGATCGCTCTGTTGTGCATGCGCAGTCAGTGATCGCTTTCTGTGGCTCATGCGCAGTCAGTGATCGCTTTCTGTGGAGCATGCGCAGTCAGTGATCGCTTTCTGTGGCTTATGCACAGTCAGTGATCGCTTTCTGTGGTACATGCGCAGTCAGTGATCGCTTTCTGTGGAGCATTCGCAGTCAGTGATCGCTTTCTGTGGCGCATGCGCAGTCAGTGATCGCTTTCTGTGGCGCATGCGCAGTCAGTGATCGCTTTCTGTGGCGCATGCGCAGTCAGTGATTGCTTTCTGTGGCGCATGCGCAGTGATCGCTTTCTGTGGCTCATGCGCAGTCAGTGATCGCTTTCTGTGGCTCATGCGCAGTCAGCGATCGCTTTCTGTGGCGCATGCGCAGTCAGTGATCGCTTTCTGTGGCGCATGCGCAGTCAGTGATCGCTTTATGTGGCGCATGCGCAGTGATCGCTTTCTGTGGTAAATGCGCAGTCAGTGATCGCTTTCTGTGGTAAATGCGCAGTCAGTGATCGCTCTGTTGTGCATGCGCAGTCAGTGATCGCTTTCTGTGGCTCATGCGCAGTCAGTGATCGCTTTCTGTGGTGCATGCGCAGTCAGTGTTCGCTTTCTGTGTCTCATGCGCAGTCAGTGATCGCTTTCTCTGGAGCATTCGCAGTCAGTGATCGCTCTGTTGTGCATGCGCAGTCAGTGATCGCTTTCTGTGGCGCATGCGCAGTCAGTGATCGCTTTCTGTGGCTCATGCGCAGTCAGTGATCGCTTTCTGTGGTAAATGCGCAGTCAGTGATCGCTTTCTGTGGCGCATGCGCAGTCGGTGATCGCATTCTGTGGTGCATGCGCAGTCGGTGATCGCATTCTGTGGCGCATGCGCAGTCGGTGATCGCTTTCTGTGGAGCATGCGCAGTCAGTGATCGCTTTCTGTGACTCGCGCAGTCAGTGATCGCTTTCTGTGCAGTCAGTGATCGCTTTCCGTGGTGTATGCGCAGTCAGTGATCGCTTTCTGTGGCTCAGGCGTAGTCAGTGATCGCTTTCTGTGGCTCATGCGTAGTCAGTGATCGCTTTCTGTGGCGCATGCGCAGTCAGTGATAGTTCTGTGGCGCATGCGCAGTCAGTGATCGCTTTCTGTGGCGCATGCGCAGTCAGTGATCGCTTTCTGTGGAGCATGCGCAGTCAGTGATCGCTTTCTGTGGAGCATGCGCAGTCAGTGATCGCTCTTTGTGGCGCATACGCAGTCAGTGATCGCTTTCTGTGGCTCATGCGCAGTGATCGCTTTCTGTGGCGCATGCGCAGTGATCGCTTTCTGTGGCGCATGCGCAGTCAGTGATCAATTTCTGTGGAGCATGCGCAGCCAGTGATCGCTTTCAGTGGCTCATGCGCAGTGATCGCTTTCTGTGGCTCATGCGCAGTCAGTGATCGCTTTCTGTGGAGCATGCGCAGTCAGTGATCGCTTTCTGTGGCTCATGCGCAGTCAGTGATCACTTTCTGTGGCGCATGCGCAGTCAGTGATCGCTTTCTGTGGAGCATGCGCAGTCAGTGAACGCTTTCTGTGGTGTATGTGCAGTCAGTGATCGCTTTCTGTGGTACATGCGCAGTCAGTGATCGCTTTCTGTGGCGCATGCGCAGTCAGTGATCGGTTTCTGTGGTGCATGCGCAGTCAGTGATCGGTTTCTGTGGCGCATGCGCAGTCAGTGATCGCTTTCTGTGGAGCATGCGCAGTCAGTGATCGCTTTCTGTGGCTCATGCGCAGTGATAGCTTTCTGTGGCACATGCGCAGTGATCGCTTTCTGTGGCACATGCGCAGTCAGTGATCGCTTTCTGTGGAGCATGCGCAGTCAGTGATCGCTTTCTGTGGCGCATGCGCAGTCAGTGATCGCTTTCTGTGGCTCATGCGCAGTCAGTGATCGCTTTCTGTGGAGCATGCGCAGTCAGTGATCGCTTTCTGTGGAGCATGCGCAGTCAGTGATCGCTTTCTGTGGAGCATGCGCAGTCAGTGATCGCTTTCTGTGGCTCATGCGCAGTCAGTGATCGCTTTCTGTGGAGCATGCGCAGTCAGTGATCGCTCTTTGTGGCGCATACGCAGTCAGTGATCGCTTTCTGTGGCTCATGCGCAGTGATCGCTTTCTGTGGCTCATGCGCAGTCAGTGATCGCTTTCTGTGGAGCATGCGCAGTCAGTGATCGCTTTCTGTGGCTTATGCGCAGTCAGTGATCGGTTTCTGTGGCACATGCGCAGTCAGTGATCGCTTTCTGTGGAGCATGCGCAGTCAGTGATCGCTTTCTGTGGCTCATGCGCAGTGATCGCTTTCTGTGGCACATATGCGCAGTCAGTGATCGCTTTCTGTGGAGCATGCGCAGTCAGTGATCGCTTTCTGTGGCGCATGCGCAGTCAGTGATCGCTTTCTGTGGCTCACGCGCAGTCAGTGATCGCTTTCTGTGGAGCATTCACAGTCAGTGATCGCTTTCTGTGGCTCATGCGCAGTCAGTGATCGCTTTCTGTGGCTTATGCACAGTCAGTGATCGCTTTCTGTGGTACATGCGCAGTCAGTGATCGCTTTCTGTGGCTCATGTGCAGTGATCGCTTTCTGTGGCTCATGCGCAGTCAGTGCTCGCTTTCTGTGGCTCATGCGCAGTGATCGCTTTCTGTGGCTCATGCGCAGTCAGTGATCGCTTTCTGTGGAGCATGCGCAGTCAGTGATCGCTTTCTGTGGCTCATGCGCAGTCAGTGATCGCTTTCTGTGGCGCATGCGCAGTCAGTGATCGCTTTCTGTGGCTCATGCGCAGTCAGTGATCGCTTTCTGTGGCGCATGCGCAGTCAGTGATCGCTTTCTGTGGTGTATGTGTAGTCAGTGATCGCTTTCTGTGGCTCTTTCACAGTCAGTGATCGCTTTCTGTGGTGTATGTGCAGTCACTGATCGCTTTCTGTGGCTCATGCGCAGTCAGTGATCGCTTTCTGTGGAGCATGCGCAGTCAGTGATCACTTTCTGTGGAGCATTCGCAGTCAGTGATCGCTTTTTGTGGCTCATGCGCAGTCAGTGATCGCTTTCTGTGGCTTATGCGCAGTCAGTGATCACTTTCTGTGGTACATGTGCAGTCAGTGATCGCTTTCTGTGGCGCATGCGCAGTCAGTGATCGCTTTCTGTGGGTCATACGCAGTCAATGATCGCACTCAGTGATCGCTTTCTGTGGAGCATGAGCAGTCAGTGATCACTTTCTGTGGCGCATGCGCAGTCAGTGATCGCTTTCTGTGGCTCATGCGCAGTCAGTGATCGCTTTCTGTGGCTCATGCGCAGTCAGTGATCGCTTTCTGTGGCGCATGCGCAGTCAGTGATCGCTTTCTGTGGTGTATGTGTAGTCAGTGATCGCTTTCTGTGGCTCATTCACAGTCAGTGATCGCTTTCTGTGGTGTATGTGCAGTCACTGATCGCTTTCTGTGGCTCATGCGCAGTCAGTGATCGCTTTCTGTGTCTCATGCGCAGTCAGTGATCACTTTCTGTGGAGCATTCGCAGTCAGTGATCGCTTTTTGTGGCTCATGCGCAGTCAGTGATCGCTTTCTGTGGCTTATGCGCAGTCAGTGATCGCTTTCTGTGGTACATGTGCAGTCAGTGATCGCTTTCTGTGGCGCATGCGCAGTCAGTGATCGCTTTCTGTGGGTCATGCGCAGTCAGTGATCGCACTCAGTGATCGCTTTCTGTGGAGCATGCGCAGTCAGTGATCACTTTCTGTGGCGCATGCGCAGTCAGTGATCGCTTTCTGTGGAGCATTCACAGTCAGTGATCGCTTTCTGTGGCTCATGCGCAGTCAGTGATCGCTTTCTGTGGTGTATGTGCAGTCAGTGATCGCTTTCTGTGGCTCATGCGCAGTCAGTGATCGCTTTCTGTGGCTCATGCGCAGTCAGTGATCGCTTTCTGTGGCTCATGCGCAGTCAGTGATCGCTTTCTGTGGCTCATGCGCAGTCAGTGATGGCTTTCTGTGGCGAATGCGCAGTCAGTGATCGCTTTCTGTGGTACATGCGCAGTCAGTGATCGCTTTCTGTGGTACATGCGCAGTCAGTGATCGCTTTCTGTGGTACATGCGCAGTCAGTGATGGCTTTCTGTGGCGAATGCGCAGTCAGTGATCGCTTTCTGTGGCGTATGTGCAGTCAGTGATCGCTTTCTGTGGCGTATGTGCAGTCAGTGATCGCTTTCTGTAGCGTATGTGCAGTCAGTGATCGCTTTCTGTGGCGAATGCGCATTCAGTGATTGGTGAATCCAACCCACATTGAGGACGTGCCAAACAGTATACAAAAGTATAAGTATACCACCTCCCAAACGCTGATGTCCCGTCACTCACTCTGCGATGGCTTTGTACCTGCGTGATCGCAGTGCGATCCAGTGGCGGATCTAGCAGCGGTGAAGCCGGTGGCTTACAGCTTGGCCCGCGGTGGTGCAGGGGCCCATAGCCGCCGCTGCAGCTGCTGCTAGTGTACCCACAGTGACCGCAGTCAGCACTACACAGTAACAAGCACAGCTGCCAGCGGCGACTGTGTGTGTGTTATAGCAGCCAAAGAGAGTCAGACAGGCTCATTGGCTGCTGCGTCCACAGAGGGAGCCGGCTGGAGCGCACTCATGAGCTCCGCCTTCTGGCTCCCCCTGCAGCGGGTGATGGGAGAGACGTCATGAGGTCTCTACCATCATACAGAAGAGCAGGCCAGGAGGAGTAAGTTGTGTTTTTTATGTGTTTGTAAGGGGGCACGGGAACAGGCACAGCATAGGGGGTGCGCTACTGGGGGCACTGTATTGGGGGAAGTGGCCGCTACTAAGAGCACTGTATAGGGGGGACTACTACTGGGGGCACTGCATAGGGGAACTACTACTGGGGACACTGCATAGGGGAACTACTACTGGGGACACTGCATAGGGGGAACTACTACTGGGAGCAATGCATAAGAGGGACTACTACTGTGGCACTGCATAGGGGAACTACTACTGGGAGCAATGCATAAGAGGGAGCTACTACTGGGGACACTGCATAAGGGTACTACTACTGGGGACACTGCATAGGGGGAACTACTACTGGGAGCAATGCATAAGGGTACTACTGTGGGGCACTGCATAGGAGGGACTACTACTGGGGGCACTGCATAAGGGGGACTACTACTGGGGGCAATACATAAGGGGGACCACTACTGGGGACACTGCATAGGAGGGACTACTACTGGGGGCACTGCATAGGAGGGACTACTACTGGGAGCAATACATAAGAGGGACTACTACTGGGGACACTGCATAAGGGAACTACTACTGGGGGCAATGCATAGGGGGGACTACTACTGGGGGCACTGCATAAGGGAACTACTACTGGGGGCAATGCATAGGGGGGACTACTACTGGGGGCACTGCATAAGGGAACTACTACTGGGGGCACTGCATAGGGGGGACTACTACTGGGGGCATTGCATAAGGGGGACCACTACTGGGGGCAATGCATAGGGGGGACTACTACTGGGGGCACTGCACAGGGGGTCCCAAAGCATATTCTTGCACCTGGGCCCCCCACCCTCTAGTTCCACCACTGGTGCAATCGCAATGCTGACATGCGCACGGCGGTGCATACACATGTGCCGTACGCACCATCAGCCGATCGGCGTGCGTGATTGCAATGATGATCCATGCTGAATCAGGTCCACTATTCAGTTACATCGAAAACCAGTCGCTTTATCATTTCTACGAGCTGATTACGGGAAAATGTTTGCAGGCACCAAGTGTACAGTGATAGGGCCTTCACATTATCCATCGCACCTACAATACTCATGGCACGCTGTCCTGAGTTGATGTGCCGTTGATGGCATTTCCGTGCCATTGCAGCAACACGTCATCAACTCCATAATGTCAGTGCATTGTCCATCTGCACTGTACCCGAAGCATACTGCAAAAGCATCCAAAGAGTTTTTTAAGGCTAAAAAGTGGAATGTTATGCAATGGCCAAGTCAATCCCCTGACCTGACTCCGATTGAGCATGCATTTCACTTGATGAAGACAAAACTGAAGGGAAAATGCCCCAAGAACAAGCAGGAACTGAAGACATTTGCAGTAGAGGCCTGGCAGAGCATCACCAGGGATGAAACCCAGCGTCTGGTGATGTCTATGCGTTCCAGACTACAGGCTGTAATTGCCTGCAAAGGATTTGCAACAAAGTATTAAAAAGTGAAAGTTAGATTTAGGATCGTTTAGTTTGTCCCATTACTTTTGGCCCCTTAAAAAGTGGGAGGCACATATAGAAACCATTGTAATTCCTACACCGTTCACCTGATTTGGATGTAATTACCCTCAAATTAAATCTGAAAGTCTGCAGGTAAAGCACATCTTGTTTGTTTCATTTCAAAGCCATTGTGGTGGTGAATAGAGGCCAAAATATGAAAATTCTGTCAATGTCCCAATAGTTATGGACCTGACTGTATGTTAGGGCACTCTCCTTATGTTCCATCCTATACAAAACCAGGCGTGAAAAGATTCTGAGAAAAGGCTTCTCGGAACGAGCACCGAGGGTCACAGACCCTCATCCAAACACACAGATGACAGCTGTTTGCCGCTATTCACTAGTGAAGGGTATAGCTGATAATTCCATGTGTCCCACTAATTAGGATAGAAAGAAACAGCTCCTTCTGCACCTGTTTAACTTTTTGTGTCCTTACAATGAAGCTCTAGCTGGTAACACCAATCCTTCATGCACACGGTGCATTTCCTATGGCACCTTTGCACATTTACTGCATGTAGATTCCTTCCCGTAGTCTTCTAAAACCTATAATAATAATAATAATAATAATAATAATAATAAAAAAAAGCATATATACATAAAATATAGATAATATATAGGCAGCGGGCTGGCAAAATGCAGCATAAGTAAAATTGCCTCTGCTGGCAATTGCACCTTTATATTCTAGGCGCACATACAGGACAGGATTGGCAATTGGTGGCCTATAATTTGCGCGGATCCTCCTTCGGAGTTGCCGACGACAATACAGCAGCTTCATGTGCGACTTCTGACATTCTATCGTCTCCAGGAGTCCTGTAGGGTCCATAGGTTTGTGTCCAGTAGCTCAAAATTCACAAACACAACCACCGTAACAGGGACAAGGGGCCTGATTCAGACCCTCTCGTAAGAGGCCGCTCGCTCGTACGCAGCCGATGTTCTGCGACCGCGCACGCATATGTTCCGTTATTCACATGTGCGAGCGAGTACTAGCGAGCAGATTGTCGGTTGCTCGTACGGACTGCGAGCAAGAAGCAACTCCCGATAGTTGATTGACAGGAAGGGCCGTTTGTGGGTGGTAACAGGGGCAGGCCACTGGAAACGGGGGAGTGGAGGTGCGAACGCAGGCGTGCCTGAGAATCTTAATGCCGTTTCAGAGGCGTGTATAATTAACAGCCAGCGTCATAGTACACGTCACGGCTGGTTTTTACACTGAAGTGCTCGCAGTGCTTGTGGTAGGGTATGGTCTGCCGCAAGCGCTGCGATCGCATTCGATGGTACCCGATGTACCGATGGTTGCATACACTTCCTGGAGATGACGTGTGCAAGTGGGCGGCTAAAGAAAGGCTGGGCGTCTGCAGACACAAAGCAATCGCTCGCCAAGACATAGTGGGCGTGCCTATGCCTTGCCGTGTGATCGCCTGCCTTGACGTCACTTAGCCGAATTTGCATACGCTGGGAGCGAGCGTCCGCATCTAGCGACTGCGTCTGAATCAGGCCCAAGATTTCATCCCGGTCGCCTCTTCGCTAATATACCGTCTCAAAAAAAAAAAAAAGTATTTTCGACCAATGTAGAACAGAACACATGGCTTATTTGTACGATATATTGAAACCCATTAGGATTGTAACGAAATGTTAAATCTTTCGCTCACATAAGATTACTAAACATATATAGATATCTGAATAAATGATAAAATGTGAAGTCTTGGTGACAGGTGCACACGAGTGATAAGCGTTTTGTTCCACTTGGCGCAGCGCCCTGTAAATCGCAGCTTTTCAAAGCACCTCAGTTACTCTTTGCCGTTTTCTCCTATTCCCTCCATTCACATCCAGCCTCCGCTCCATCGTCTCTTCTCTCATTAAAATACTCTTATTTGACCGCTTTTTGAAAACAATACTCTTGACCTCCCACTAACCCCACCCCCCACCCCAATTACCAGTCTGTCTCCAGCCCATCACTTTGCAGTTGGTAAAAGACGTCTCTCGGATCTTCCCGTCATGGGCGGCTCTCTCCTGCAGGCCCATCAGCGTTTCAGGTTCTTCCCCGGCTCACTCAAACGAAGCAGCGACACCGAATTAACAAATGACCTTCACTTAGCGAGACCAGGAGACGTTATTTAGTTCTAGTCTGAATCGACCCGTCTGGGGTCTTTGACAGTACGGACCACCCAGCGCTTCTTAATTCGCCAAGGACTAAACTCAGCCTGTGAAACCAGTAAGATTAGGATGACATGAGCTAAAAAAATAAATAAAAAAATAAGACCACAAAATACAATCACGGTGAACAAAGCCGGATTTTTTTCCCCCATTATTAGATTTTAGAAACTGGGTGTGCCCATAGTGACTCTTACAATAGATAGAAAACATTTTCCGCACCTGCGTTGGACCGCGCTCCATCTCGCCATGGTTCTTTCTTTCCCTTTGGGTGCAAACAATTCAGGTTTCTGATACCCAATAACACACTGAGGCAGGGTCTGAGCACATCGATCAATGGCTGACGCGCACCTGCCACCAGGTGCGATAATGAGTGAGTGCTGCACCCTCAGTGATGTCACTAGTTCCTAGTGAATGGATAGGCTGCACCCTCAGTGATGTCACTAGTTCCAAGTAAATGAATAGGCTGCATCCTAGTAACTGGATAGACTGCACCCTCAGTGACGTCACTGGTTCCTAGTGAATGGATAGGCTGCATTCTCAGTGATGTCACTGGTTCCAAGTAAATGAATAGGCTGCATCCTAGTAACTGGATAGACTGCACCCTCAGTGACGTCACTGGTTCCTAGTGGCTGGATAGGCTGCACCCTCAGTGACGTCACTGGTTCCTAGTGGCTGGATAGGCTGCACTCTCAGTGACGTCACTAGTTCCTAGTGGCTGGATAGGCTGCACCCTCAGTGACGTCACTAGTTCCTAGTGGCTGGATAGGCTGAATTCTCAGTGATGTCACTGGTTCCAAGTAAATGAATAGGCTGCATCCTAGTAACTGGATAGACTGCACTCTCAGTGACGTCACTGGTTCCTAGTGACTGAATGGGCTGCACTCTCAGTGATGTCACTGGTTCCAAGTAAATTATTAGGCTGCATCCTAGTAACTGGATAGACTGCACCCTCAGTGACGTCACTGGTTCCAAGTAAATTATTAGGCTGCATCCTAGTAACTGGATAGACTGCACCCTCAGTGACGTCACTGGTTCCTAGTGGCTGGATAGGCTGCACTCTCAGTGACGTCACTAGTTCCTAGTGGCTGGATAGGCTGCACCCTCAGTGACGTCACTAGTTCCTAGTGGCTGGATAGGCTGCATTCTCAGTGATGTCACTGGTTCCAAGTAAATGAATAGGCTGCATCCTAGTAACTGGATAGACTGCACCCTCAGTGACGTCACTGGTTCCTAGTGGCTGGATAGGCTGCACTCTCAGTGACGTCACTAGTTCCTAGTGGCTGGATAGGCTGCACCCTCAGTGACGTCACTAGTTCCTAGTGGCTGGATAGGCTGCATTCTCAGTGATGTCACTGGTTCCAAGTAAATGAATAGGCTGCATCCTAGTAACTGGATAGACTGCACCCTCAGTGACGTCACTGGTTCCTAGTGGCTGGATAGGCTGCATTCTCAGTGATGTCACTGGTTCCGAGTAAATGAATAGGCTGCATCCTAGTAACTGGATAGACTGCACCCTCAGTGACATCACTGGTTCCTAGTGACTGGATAGGCTGCACTCTCAGTGATGTCACTGGCTCCTACTGAATGTATAGGCTGCACTCTCAGTGGTGTAACTAGCTCCTATTGACTAGATAGTCTGCATTCTCAGTGATGTAATTGGTTCCAAGTGATTGGATAGGCTGCACTCTCAGTGATGTCACTGGTTCCTAGTGAATGGATAAGGCTGCACTCTCAGTGATGTCACTGGTTCCGAGTAAATGCATAGGCTGCACTTTGTGAGGTCACTGGCTCTTAGTGACTGGAAAGGCTACACTCTCAGTGGTGTCACTGGTACCTAATGAATGGATAGACTGCAATCTCAGTGATGTCATGTATAAAGCAGCTTAAGAATCAGGGAGTGGATACAAGTGACACGTTCACTAAAGTTTCAAGTATTTATTACTAAAAATCTCACTGATGTCACTGGTTCCTAGTGCATGATAAGATGCATTCTCAGTGATGTCACTGGTTCCTAGTGAATGGACAGGCTTCATTATCAGAAATGTCACTGGTTCCTAGTGACTGGATAGGCTGCACTCTCAGTGATGTCACTGGTTCCTTGTAAATGGATAGGCTGCATTCTCAGTGATGTCACTGATTATTAGTAAATGGATAGGTTGCACTCTCAGTGATGTCACTGGTTCCTAGTAAATGCATAGGCTGCACTCTCAGTGATGTCACTGGTTCCTAGTGAATGGACAGGCTTCATTATCAGAAATGTCACTGGTTCCTAGTGAATGGATAGGCTGCACTCTCAGTGATGTCACTGGTTCCTAGTAAATGGATAGGCTGCACTCTCAGTGATGTCACTGGTTCCTAGTAAATGGATAGGCTGCACTCTCAGTGATGTCACTGGTTCCTAGTAAATGGATAGGCTGCACTCTCAGGGAAGTGATTGGCTGCCTTCAACATAAACCTTCTTTAGTCTGACACAATGGTGCCTTCACTGTGTGGAGATGGCAGATGAGTTATAATACAAATGTATTTGTACAGATAAGGGTTACAGCATGTGCTCATTACATTCATATAAAGCTCTGGCGACATGCTATGCAAGACTCAAAAAATATATCACACGTTTTCAGTCATTTTTATGTATTTATTTTTTTTTTATATTTTTGGCATCCTGTGTCAAGAAATAAACAAATTAACAAAAATTAAAATATTGGTACATGGAGAGAGACAGAAAGGTTTCCGTTAACCTCTTCACCTCCAGAGGTCAGGTTATGCCTGGCACCTAGATTATGCACAACAGCGCCCCCTAGAACTCTGGAAGGGAAAAGATTTCTTTATTACCTTAAAAAAAAAAAGTTTGTACAAGGTTTAAAAAAAGGCACAAAACAGCCCAATGAAACACAGAGGGAGGACGTTGCTAAACCCCTTTGTGGCAATGGTGACCTAGGCGGCTTCTCCAACAGCTGAGGGCTACACTTTAACATATAGAAACACGTAGGACAAACGAGACTAGGAGTCAGTCGGCCAGCAGCAGCTAAAAAAAAAAAAAAATAGTCCCCTTAATTTAATAAGTGGGGTCTCCCTTCCTAGCCCATAGATCACCTGTCAGTTCTCACGGGATACATTAAACTCCCCTTCCCCTATAACATGCCCAGATAATACATTCATTAGCCACTGAACATCGCCCCATTGTGGGTGAAGGTCCGGAACTGGAATGCCACCTTTGAGGCCCATAGTGGTCAGCATCACGAAAAGGTTAAAGCAGCCAATCACGTGCTCAGTGATAAAGCTCAGAGACTATGGATGCCGCACCCGGGTAGGCAGAACTACATTTCCCATGATGCTTGGCCAGCTGTTGCAGACGCAATACTCTGCAGGGTCACATCACACGCTTGTAAAACACATAAAAAGAAAAGGACGGTACATATATTTGTAATACTTAGGTCATCTGTAATAATGTACAAAGATCTGTGATTTCAATGGATGAAACAACAGTGAGGGCAAAGGGCAAACGTTGTCAGCTGGCAGGCTTTGGTGGGCATAAGATGTGGCAAATGTGCATTGTAGAAATGAGACGAGTGAGTGTGAGCACGGGCAAAGGTATGTGCGTAGTGGGGGGTAAGAGCCTGTGAGACTAGGCACCTGGTAATCTATGGTGGCAATGGGCATGGCGTGAAATACTGTGCACAAAGCTATGTACGCTGGGAGGGCACAGCTGAGTATGGACATACACTGGGTATGAGCAGGCTATGCTGGGCACAGGGCTATGTACGCCGGGTATGAGCAGGTTATGCTGGGCACAGGGCTATGTACGCTGGTTATGAGCAGGTTATGCTGGGCACAGGGCTATGTACGCCGGGTATGAGCAGGTTATGCTGGGCACAGGGCTATGTACGCTGGGTATGAGCAGGTTATGCTGGGCACAGGGCTATGTACACTGGGTATAAGCAGGTTATGCTGGGCACAGGGCTATGCACCCCGGGTATGAGCAGGTTATGCTGGGCACAGGGCTATGTACGCTGGGTATGAGCAGGTTATGCTGGGCACAGGGCTATGCACCCCGGGTATGAGCAGGTTATGCTGGGCACAGGGCTATGCACCCCGGGTATGAGCAGGTTATGCTGGGCACAGGGCTATGTACGCTGGGTATGAGCAGGTTATGCTGGGCACAGGGCTATGTACCCCGGGTATGAGCAGGTTATGCTGGGCACACGGCTATGTACGCTGGATATAAATCCCTCTGTGGGGCACCTCTCTGTAGCCAGGTAGCTGATCAGCGCTGTCTTAGTGAATATAAATAAAGGGTAAATGTTCATTCATAAATACTGGTTCAGCTCCAACAAATATCCTCATTCATTATGAGTAGGTCACCCTCAGGATGTGGGACAGGACAGAGGTAAGGGCCACACATACACATAGAGAACCAGCATACAGGCCTCTGTAGACTTTGGGGTGTGTGTTCTGTGGGATCCTCTGCACCTAGTAATTCCCTGTCACTCACATCAGCGTGTTTTCTCATTGTGTGGTTTGGAAGACCCACAGACCTAACCATTATAAAGAGAAATAATAAAACAATAAAATATAAATATAATGGGTGGAGAACCAAAGAGCCCTTCTGATCGTCAAAACAATGAATCTGTAGCACAAACGTACCCAGAGCCGCCAAATTCTTCCAGCTCTGGGGAGGCATCAGATCACTGTATGGCGGGCCCTCCAGCTGCTGTGGAACTACACATACTAGCATTCCCTCAGGGCATTCTGGGATGTGTAGTTCCACAGTAGCTGGAGGGCCGCATGTTTAAACACCCCTGCTGCATGCAAACCTTTTACAACTCTGCAACAGCTGCTGGAAACCGGGAGACGTCATAATACTCTGCGGAACTTTACACAGGAGCAGTGAGCGCCATTAATATTGCTGCTTTAATATTGTACAAATTCAGGCAGTAAAATGGACATAAAAAGATTCAATATGGCAAATAATCCATACGTAAAACACACGCGCACATATGTCACATCTATACACGCGTGCGTCCAAACACAGTACACACACCTGTGGGTTTTGTCGGCTGCGGGGGCCCCAAGTTGCGCCCATACCCTGGACAAATGAGGATTAACCAGAGCAAACGACAGACATTAGACACAAGTGGGTGATTAAACGATTTGTTAAGGGCCCCGGGCGTAGAATCACGAGGGAAAAAAAAAAAAAAAAGTTAAAAGACCTGAAAATTCAGGTATTACACATTACTCCTCAAAAAACGTACGCCAGAAACGGAGTTTTATGATCTTTTTCTTGTTTGACACAAAAGTTTTCAAAAAAACATCCCCCCCTCCCCCCATATTATAACTTTAAAAAGGTGTAGCAGCGGCAGCCATTTTGCTCAGTAAGATTTGCCGTAGTGTAGGTGTATGTTTGTCTGTGTGTGTGTGTGTGTATATATATATATATATATATATATATATACACACACACACATACATACACACATATACATACAGACACACACATATACTTCTATTAAATGTAGTGTCAGTAGGCTGTATGCCCCAAATATACTAAAAAACCAAATAGGATGCTTCTCACCGTTAATAAAAGGAGATAATTTTGCAGCCTCCGTACAGGCAGCGGATGATAAACGCATACTGCGAGAGTTATCCTATGAACTTTGCGCCCCTTTTGCCTCGCGCTGTGCTCACTGATCCCTCTGCCGCGGCCTGTACGCCCGTTGCAGCACCTTGGATTGAAATGTACTTGACGAGTCCACACCTTGCATATATACGCCCTCCCTCAGGCAGCATCTGTCCAGTCTACGCTCAAGACAACGATACGATCGTACTTATACACTGGTTGAAAGCTTCTGGCGTCGCGATCCTGGCTAGCGAGCCCTTCGGGTTTGGAAAGCAGGACCCAGTCTCGAGTCCCCTCTGTAGATTGAAAGTGAACCCTTCACCTACCCACAATGGAGGCATCGTGTCTTGTGCCTCGGGGTCTTTTTTCCGAACGCCTACTAGAACGATAGCTTAATAAATATTGGTTTAGCCACAGAATAGCCCCCTCCGACATGAGCAGATGACAGGTGCACTTTCAGGACTTTATAACTGAAGACCCCCCCCCCCCCTTTTCAGGGAGTAACATTCCTGGGTCTGCAAAGCTGTACAGCCTAAACACATCTGGGTGGAACGGACAGCTGCTAATTTATAGTGCGTTTATCCTTACAGACTTACTCCGCTCTGTAACTGGGATCTGCTCACGGAGCAGGTTCTGAATTATCCGCAGACTGGCAGAAACCTTTGACCTCGGCAGGCGATAACTTACTGGAAAAGCCTAAACACATCCCGTCACATTCCACCGTGTCTCCAGTATGACGCTGCAACACTGAAGGACGTTGTCTCCCACCGATGGCTCATCGTCTTCTGATCCCCCCCCCCCGTTTAAACCTCCTGGTCAGATCTGAATTGCATGGGTTCTGAATGATAAATTGAATTCCTGAGGTTATCAGAGGTAGAGGGTCTTATGCTGGCCACCAGGAGGGGCGAGCTTTAGCACGGATCAGACACGGACATCGCTGGCATGGCCTCTAGCTGGGGCATCCGAGAGATTTTATCTACAAATTCTGCACACTGAGCACCAAACAAGGTTTCCCTGTAACTGGGATTTACGATCCATCTCAGTGGAAGTTATGTAACTTACGGTTAGAGTTAAGTATACTATTCTCCTAACGCTCGTGACTCCATTACCAACTATTGGCTGGGGATATTGCTTATTCATTTTTACTCTTTTCAGAGAAGTCTAGAAAGGGCAGTTCAAAAATAAAAGAAAGAGCCAAAATTGATGTTAAATGTTCTGCTTGTTACTTTCACAAATATATAAGCAAAAAGCAGGAAAATATACTCCATCGATACTATAATTCCTGCAGGGAAACATCAGCAGTACGTGGAACCTAAACCTTGGGGGGTTGCCCTGTTCTGGAGGACAGATTGAAACACAACATCAGATATCAATTTCAGTCAAAGTGTAGGAATTGTTTTACGTATATATTTGTGAATGTTTCAAGGTGCCTTTTTCGTATTAGATCAACCTGGTATATTAGGCTTAGTGGCCCAAAAAACAATAACTTCTCCTGTTCATCTCTGAGACTAGAGTTACAGCCCTAGCCTGAATAAGCTGTTCTCTCACAATACAGATGCTGTGATCTGCAAGCACCAAATGCATCTATGGGAAAACCAAAAAGGCAGATAACGATTATCTATTGGAAATGGAGTTCGGTGCAATATTTAGACCATGTAGTGTTGGCCAGAATACTTGTCAGGTTGTAGGACATAAATATAATCTCTGTAGATTACTGGGAACCTCTGTAACAGTCTCCTTAGACAGTTTATAGCCTTGAAGTTTGGTGCAACGGAACCCTACATGATATGCCGTCAAACGCTGTCACAAGGGGCCCGGCAAACTCTCATTTCTGTAGAAAGTCTGACGAGTTAATGAACGGAAGAGTGGACCCACTGTAACTAATGACCTGGAGAGGTCAACTCCACCCCAATGGATGGTCCTGAAGGGTCACATTACCAACTCCAGAACAACACGAGAAGTCAGCCCTTGCGGTAACGGTCAAAACAGTCCAGTGTGCCGACAGGCAGTGCAAGGCTGGATGTGCGGGTCCCTACCCGAGCCTGGAGCCGGCGGGCGGAGGGAAAAATTGTCGACTAACACCGTGTCCGTGTGGTAGAGTTAAAAGTGATGTCCTTGTCCCCTGGAGTGGGTGAGGTCAGGAGGACTCTTCCAAGGCATTGACCACTTGTTCCAGGATGTCAGGGCAGTGATCCGCGATCTGCTGCAAGATGGAGTTGGCGAATTCCTGCAGATCTGCACTCTCACGCTCACATTTTTCTAGCTCCTCGCTCAACTGGAAGGCAGAAATGGAGACGTTAGTAAACAGGAACAGGGAACCGGAACAGTCTACTGCTTTGAGGGCGGAATAAACGTGAAGAGTAAATGTGAATGCATGGAATGAGACTGCATTTTCCGCGTTACCCCATGTGACGCGCTCATCAACTTCATTTGCCGCTGGCGTTTGCCGTGGCGCCAGAAGTCAGCCAACCAACAACAGTGATGAGATTTGGCAATTACTAGGACTTGTCAGAAGAGATAAAAATACCCAGGATATTATTTATCAGTGACATCAATGTGCATTATATACTGAATATAGTGACAAATGAAGACACAGCCACAAGTGTGCTTCCCGGGCTCAGGTGTAGGCATGTGACTTTAAGGTGACTCACTTGTTCGGCCGTCATCTTCTGCAGCCTCTGCTCCCAAACTGCCCGGTTGTCGTCCAAGTAGTAGGAGCCTGGGGGGTGAAGCGAGTGGAGTATCTGGGGGTCTCTGTCCTGGCACAGAGCAGTCAGGTGCCCGATGTACAGTTTGAGTTTGCTGCGATTCTGGTCGAGGTCTAGGAGGGGTTGGATCATCTAAGAGGGGAGAGAGAAGAGAGGTTGGTGAAACGATGACCTGTCGCAACTAGACCAATATTGGGGAGACACAGCACACGGAAGCCCCCACCAGAAGCACCGACAACACTCGCAGACAAGAGCGGACAATGGGAGTAGGGGGGTCACTTATCGCTCTCTTAATAACAGTAACATCAAAATGAAAAATTTCTGGGGTACAAAAAAAAATAAATACAAAAAGGAACAAAACAATTCTAAAGGTTTGATGGACACAGTATGATTCTGAAACGTATTCCCACAGGATGGGGCATGCAGCTGAAAGCATCGCCAAAGGTATGTAGATAATGGGTTGCGTCTCCATTAGTGAGACCACCATAAGTACTAAAAATAAAAGAGCCCCCTGCCGCAGCGGTTTTGTGGGCTTAACTAATGTTCTCCAGTACGCATCTTATCAATTCCAAGTATCTGGGTTACACTGCATGTGGCCAGTATAAATATAAACGCAGCACGCTGCCATTAGCTGGGACAGACGAATAAACCCAGCGTCACGCTGTATCAGGTGTAAAGTGGCGCAGGCCGGGAGATACAGTATCTCCCTGTCACGTCTGCAGACGAGAGTGCAGGCGGCTGGCTGGGTGACACGGATCACTGTCCCCCTCGCGGCACACATGGGCTGGAGTGGCTGTCAGCGCCTGGATAAGTCGGAATTATAATCTCTGACATAAGCCAGTTTCTCCCTGGGGTTGCACTGTGCGGTTGGGAAAACAGATAAAGGAGAGGAACGGAAGGGGGTCCTGTGACAGGAGATAACTCAGCCCCACTTGACGAGAAATACCAAGACTCTGAGGAGAGCGTTCGGCCACCCAGCACTATACAAACAGCACGGAAGATTCACGCATTTTCCTTATTAGATCAGTGCAGACAGCCGAGCCAAGATAGCAAACAAAATGGCGGCCTCCACTTGTGGTAGATGACATTTATTCAGCTAAAGTCTCCCAGTTAGTCAAATTTAAAGTTAAAAGATGTGTGTTTAGAACAGATGTAAGCCGTCTCTGTGGTGGAACTACAAGTCCCAGCCTGCCATCCTTACTAGTAGCACTGGACCCGTAGTCTTATTGTATGAATGGAGAAACTTTTAGCCTTCTTCAGTCTTTATAAATGAAGATTCTCAGAGGGAATGCCAGCCATTACCTCAATGCTTATTTGTGTCGGTAGTTGCACTTTTTTTTTCCTTTTGCCAGTGGCACTGTATGTAAATGAGCTGGAGAAGCCATATTAAATTAGCATACTCCTGGTGTACAATACAGATTGCCCCAGACCCAATACCTTTGGGGTGATTCATATATTTTCAAAAGATCTTTTTGCCTTCTGTTCTTAACCACTTATTGAAAGCTTTAGAGCAGTGGTCTTCAAACTTGGCCCTCCAGATGCTGTGGAACTACACATCCCAGCATGCACTGCACATAGTTTTAGCATGCTGTTATATCAAAAAGGTGGCAGTGCATGCTGGGATGTGTAGTTCCACAGCAGCTGGAGGGCCAAGTTTGAAGACCCCTGCTTTAGAGGATTTGAAGTGTACCTGAGGCCTACAAGTGACGGAGGCAGCCATATTGTGGACGGAGCTCGCAGTCTCCTCAGAAAGCTGTAACATCGCCGAGGCATGATCAGCCACAGCGAATGGATGGGTCTCATTCTCATACACGGGCGAGTTATCCATCTGCAGGATTGCCACAGAGCTCAGGGCTCCGGAATCCTCACACACAGCTCACGGCTCCGGAATCCACACACACAGCAGCTGGAGGTGTCACTGCAGAGGCCACAAAACAGGGAGGAGGATTTACAGGGCACACGATTCGTTACACATGACGTAGGGGGAGTAATAAATGAAGTTTGTACATGTCTGAGGCACGGATGAGGAGCCCCGCACTGCCATTATTCATCAGTCTGTTCCCGGCACCTGTTGCTCCCAGGAATGAGTCGCGGCCCATTAATAAAAGCAGAGCGTCCGCTCAGGCCAGCGTGGTCAGAGGTGTAATCCTGTCACGGGCCATATATACAGTCGTGTGTCAGCCTATGGGTAATATCGTTACGTAATAGGTTTGATGCTGATCTGTGTGGGGTGATCAAAGCCCTTGTGACCAGCCCGACCGCAGGGAGATAATGTCCTCCCAGCCCTCAAAAAATAAAGATTATGAGGACTTCAATTTGAGGCGAAAAGTCCGGTTCCACGATACTTTTTCGCCGATGACGTCATTTTCGCCTGTTTTGCTTTTACCCCGTATTCAAATTTGAAAGACTTTCCGCCTCAATGCAATGTAATAGGCGGTAAAGTTTCGCCTATGAATAGCAGGCGGTAAAATGTGCAGAATTGGGGTTTTGAGGTGCAACGTTGCGGGAACCCCCCTGCAGCCTTCAGACAGTCCCCCAAAGGTAAACGGTGTCAAAAATCTAAAAAAAAAAAAAAAACCACTTAAGGACACCCCAAAAAAATCACTTTCATTTTGGGGGCGAAAATAAAAATGTTGGGGGGACAAAGTTAAAAACTAGCGAACTTGACTCTGGGGGGGTCCCCAAGTATGCCCCAGGTGTTTTTTTCATTGCAGGTGCTTGCGGCAGGTGGATTTTTCACGATTTTTTTCAACTTCACTTTAGCAACTTTTAAATATGCTGACCCCCATTTTCAAGTACCCCAAATTTGCTGGGATAACTTATTTTCTGCAAAAAAATTTCCTGAATACTATTCTATTATTTCTTATAGAAAAACGCTATTTAGCAGCTATTGAGGCCGTTTAAAATCCCCAAATACCTTCAGCAAGCCAAATCGGGGGGTACCATAGCTAACCCCCATGTCAGAGCATCTTTTGGGGGGTGTCAGGCTGATTTCCCCAAATCTGACAGTACTTTCCACCTGTTCAAGTTTCGCCGGGTCCCGTTTTCGTGGACTTTCAAATTGAATACGGGGTAAAGCGTGCATGCGCGCTACTTTTCCGCCTACAAAACAGGCGAAGTAGGCGAAAAGTCCGGGCCGCGAAAAAGTATCGTGTCTCGGCTCAAATTGAATACGGCTCATAAAACGCAACACGTTGAATAATAATAATATACAAATGCGCTTATTGGAATATTCGCTTCAGACAACGTTATGCGCCGTGGCCATTTCCCCGGTCCTGGAGCAAAATGTCAGCTCAGGGAAGAGAACTATTCTCGCCATATATATCGCTGTTGTGCTACACAACAAAGTCTGACCGCCGCACCTTCAAAATAAGATAGAAATAAAAAGACGCTCCGAGAGGCCAAGTTTAAAGGTAACTATAATAACAATATCATGAGATGCGCATTGTGGCATTCTGACGTCTGTCGCTAAATTCTGGAAAACGAGCGTAGTAAAAGCAGAAGGGCCAATTATCACGGTTACAACGCAGGGCTGGGGCTACAACTCTCTCCGCAATGTTACAGAATTCTTAGTTGGGGCAAAGCTTCATCCGTGGGGGTAACAAGGGCACAAACCATGGCAACCTGCTAAACCAATAGTCCGATTCGTACCAATGGGGCTGGCACCGGCCGGCGGCTCAGGATCTGGAGCAGAGAGGGGGGTGAGCACAGGGCATTTAGTAGCCTCGCTACGTCACCAGTATTAATAAGCACCGGCCAAGAGAAATAAATATATGATCATCCAGAAGACTATCTGGCTAATAGTATTTCTACAGTTCTCATTGCAGCCACCATTTTCCGTGCACAGAGCATAAACCCAATCTTATATCTAATCACTGGTTAGATACTCTCTGTAGTAAGTGTAAATCTTCTTGAGCCAATTCACGGTATGAAAGCTGGACTTGTATTTTACCGAAGATTAATGAAACCAATTAAAATGGAGTCAACGATTAAATATTGCACCAGGAATTTCCTGCAAGCCACGTCCTGGGGTAATGACAATTTGTGATGGAGCTTATAGGGTTAAGTAAAGTGACTTAATATACCTAGAAAGAGATAAAAACAAATCTCTGTGAATGGTGGTGGTGTAGGCAGGGGGGGGTGATATCTTATAGGATGATCCCCCCCCCCCCCCTCTTCACCCACTCAACACACACAATCTCCTACCATTTACTAGTACAAAGCCTCAGTGTAAGATCACCAGCAGCTAATCCTCTTATTCAGCGGCAGAATCTGGGGACAATACGCAGATAACAGATGAAATGGAGCGCGGCAAAGTATGTTAGGAACGCCGGCGCTGCTCTTCATGGATGGGTTTAGGCATCTGTGCGACCGACTCCACTGAGAAATCTGCGACCGGGAGAGAAACACACAGAACATGGACAACTTCCTTTTCTTTCTGTAGCGTTAAAGAATAAAATAGACATGTATCCAACCTTCCAGAGGGATAACGTGGCGATGTATTCCAACCTTCCAGAGAGATAACGTGGAGATGTATCCAACCTTCCAGAGAGATAACGTGGAGATGTATCCAACCTTCCAGAGGGATAATGTGGAGATGTATTCCAACCTTCCAGAGAGATAACGTGAGATGTATCCAACCTTCCAGAGAAATAACGTGGAGATGTATCCAACCTTCCAGAGGGATAACGTGGAGATTTATCCAACCTTCCAGATAGATAAAGCAAAGCTATATCCAACCTTCCAGAGAGATAACATGGAGATGTATCCAACCTTCCAGAGAGATACCATGGAGATGTATCCAACCTTCCAGAGAGATAACGTGGAGATGTATCCAACCTTCCAGAGGGATAACGTGGAGATGTATTCCAACCTTCCAGAGGGATAACGTGGAGATGTATCCAACCTTCCAGAGAGATAACGTGGAGATGTATCCAACCTTCCAGAGAGATAACGTGGAGATGTATCCAACCTTCCAGAGGGATAACGTGGAGATGTATTCCAACCTTCCAGAGAGATAACGTGGAGATGTATCCAACCTTCCAGAGAGATAACGTGGAGATGTAGCCAACCTTCCAGAGAGATAACGTGGAGATGTATCCAACCTTCCAGAGAGATAATGTGGAGATGTATCCAACCTTACAGAGAGATAACGTGGAGATGTATCCAACATTCCAGAGAGATATCATGGAGATGTATCCAACCTCCAATACTCCCAGCACAATTGTGGTGCTGGGAGTATTTACAGCTTTCTAATAACATCACCAGTTTATCATATTGACCAATTCATTGGTAGGAGCACACACAAACACCTTAATCCAGCCCTGGCTACAAAACACAGCAGCCTACGACCAGACACCACACACACCAGCGGCCCTCCACCTGAAACTACCAGCCTCCCCAGCCAGACAACAGCGCACTGGAACTTGTAGTTTCACAATGGCTGGTTGCTGCCAGTGGTCTATGCCATTGTATAAAATGAGGAGTAAATAGGTTTAAGGATTATATTACAATCTCCAGGCAGGTTTAGCAATGAGAAGGTTAATGGTGCCTGAGTGGGCGGCAGGTTCCATCAGCGGATTGGGGAGGGGGGGGGGGGTCAGTTTGGGAAGGGCAAAGGGAAATAACCATCCAAAACTCAGATGCTCCTACAAGCATCTGTGATCCGGCCAAGGGACACAGGGAAGAATCTCTCAGATGTCCGGCCAGCCGGCTCAGAGCCCCACAGCGAGATAGGACAGTGTGGGGAGATCTGAAGACTCTGCCTCAGAGGGGATCGGGGACAGCCCTGTTGTAAACAATATTTATCACATTTTACATGAATGCCCTACTCCCCCTGAGGCCAAATTACCCAGAGGTTTCTTTTATTATTTTCACTTTGTAAACACAAAAGGGACGAATGTATATACAATATTCCTGTCATACTTTTCTACAAAGGTACTGGGTAAGGCTGCTGCAGAGAGCACAATTTACTACAGGTACATTGTTTGTTCTCTCTTCCCCATAACTCCCTAAATCATGAGCACCCGATGTTAATATTAATATAAATACCTGTAAATAATATCTATATGGGTACAGTTCTGCAGGGAATTCTAACGTCTCTACAAAAAGCTCTCGCCCCTTGGGATGAACAATAAATGTCTTACAGCTGTATAGCGCTGTAAAATATGGCAACACAGCTTGGAGCAAGTATTAACACTACACCTTAGACGTCAAGGTCTTATGACCAATGGTGTTATACAGTGATGTCATCAATGATGTCACCAACATTGTTCACAGCTGTAAATATAGGGCCTGATTCCGTCGTATGCAATGGCGATATTTATACAGTTGAGAGATTATCGGAAATCTGCGCATGCATCTAAATGGCGCTGCGCATGAGTCAAGGTACATTACCGCAGTCGTAAGCAGCGACTTTTTTTACTCGCAGTGATGGATTTACATTTTAGGGAGCTGTAGCCAATTTGATATGCCTTATAAAGTGTCATTATATACCCTTAATGAGTGTATACAGTATACTGTATTCCGAGGGACATTAAATAAATAGCAGCGAATACACTGCGATAGTGACATTGCTAGAAAAGGGCAAAAGCGAGCAATTTACGAAAGAAAACGCGATGGGTCGGCGTACTTGGGGTTTAGTAACGTTTGTCTGACACCGCTGAACGAAGCCTGGTGATATTTGTTGTTTCTGTCTCTACACAGACTAAACTTTCCATCCGGTGACGGAGGAACAGAGGTCATTAGGCCTCATTCTCGCTCTGGCCTATTCCTGCCGCTCCGCTAGTGACCGCCTGGCGCTCTCAGGGTTACCAGCAGACTCCGTCGCGTGGAGACAAAATATTTGGATGTCTGAGTGCAGCCTCTCATTAGCAGGAATGTGCTGGTGGGGGAAGGGGAGCCATGGTAGGCAGAATTAACTGGGTCCTTAATTAGATGATAAGCACAATGGCTGACACTTAACATCACACCTGCTGGGGACTCTTGTATCTCCGATAAGGGAGGGAGAGAGCTGGGCCACTGGCACCGATGATCATATATACTGGCCATATGGAGGCTGAACTCCTATTCACTGATGTGCAGCCAATCAAATTCCTCGCCGAGGCGTACGTTCTGCCTCATAAGGACGTGTCAATAGCTGCCACTGGCGTGATCAGCTTGCATCAGTGTAAATTTCATACCACAAAATGGCCGACTACGGTGTGAGGTAATGCTTTGCCATGCCAGAGGCACTCTATGCAAATGAGGGGCAATACAAAGTTTCAGGCGCTTTCTACTAGATACAGGTGCAGCTTTAGGAAATTGAATTAACAGGTCCGTACATTCAAAGCCACCTACAGATTCCCAGGTTTAGCATGCCATTAAATCCTCAGGGCGCGGTCTGGAGAAATCCGTGGGGATGTACATGCTGACAACGGGCAGAGCTACCGATTCCCGGTGGATGAGAAAGGGTTACTGGGAGCGCTGCTTACAGGCGATCCGGTGACAATGCCTGAATACACTGAAGTTATGCTGCTGGAGAGAGGGCTGGGGGCAGGTTCCCAGAGACCCTCACGCTGTTCACAGGTGCCGAGTCCTCTCCATTCCTCTAATTACATGCTCTGTGAATTCTTCCAACATCAACAAAAATAGAGTGGGGGGGGGGGGGGGGGGGGAGATATAAACCCACCCAGAAAAGCAAGATTAAGTCCTGATTAACCCCTTCACCTTTTGTTTTCGGCTCTCACAGCCCCGCGGGTGATGGGTTATCGGAACAAAGCGTTACTTTCAGGTTGTCATTGCTGCGAGAGGCGCTGCGCGGCAGCTTGTTTGAGATGTCGGAAAAAAATCACTTGAACATTGAACTTCATCAAAGAGCGCGACAGGCGATTACAGACAAACTAACCACCGTTAAGACGCTGAAATCCCGTTACATACAGTATATAGGAAGCCCACACATGCGTGTAACTAAAGGGTAAATGCATCCTATGTATATATGGGAATTATTTTTGTTTTACCTTTTTCCATTTTTTTTGGCACATATCTATATACATACACACATATATAATCACAAATATATACACATACGCACAAATATATATATATATACATACACACATATATAATCATACACACAAATATATACACATACGCACAAATAATATATATATATATATATATATATACACACACACACACACAAACATATATATATATATACACACACACGCACACACAAACATATATACACATAAACACAAATATATACACACATATATAAACACAAATATATACACATACGCACATATATTATATTATATATACACACACAAACAAATATATACATATACGCACAAATATATATATATTATAAATATATATATATATATAAATATATATATATATATATATATATACACACACACACATACATACATAAACACACATACTCTCAAATATGGTTCTCTTAAAGTGTACCTGCCACCCACACAATGGCGGCAGTCACAGCGTACCTCTTACCTCAATGCAGTGACTCGTTTCTACGTGTAGGTGACAAACACAAGCGCTCCCTGTGCCATACTGAGCACTGTACTAAGGAAACCATGCATCAGTTGAGAAGGTGTCTGAGGTGAACGCGGAACCGCTGCGGCCTGATGAGATATCACAGATGGGGCGGGGAGAACACAGAACAGTAGGCACATGCCAGGGTGTGAGGGCGTTAACGAGACTGGCGCCATGCAGACAGGAGGCAACATGCAGGAGACACGGAGGAGAGAGACTTCCCGTCGGGAGTCATAGTTGGTTCTCACCGTTCTGAACAAAATGGCTGACCTAATCATCTCACGGGCTATGCCCAAATACCCTCCTCATCATCCTATTGGTCGAGAGATGATGAGGACGGAGGGAGCATCAAAGTGCAGCATGAGGAATGAAATAAACACCTGGTTAGTAATTGCAGCAGTAACATAGAAAATATTATATAGGTTAGACACAGACATAGCGATTCGGGACCATGACCCAGCTGTCCAACAACTGGGTCTGCTGTCAATTTGGCCAACTAAGTGGAATGCCAAATTGTACAGATCTGATTGCTTGGTGCGCAGGCCAAATGAGTGGATGCACAAGATGTCTGCAGGGTCATGTGACCAAGAGCTCAGAGCAATTCCTGTCCAATCAAATACAATCCGATTTCCATCGTATATGAGGGTTGTTTTGCGGGCAACTCATCTGCCTGTTGCAGGCCAAAAGCAGCCAAATTGTCATACAAAATCTTTATAGGGGGCTAGAACTAGACAGGTGCACGTCCCAGTGTGCGAGACTATAGACAGGAAATAGTTAGTGGTTTTATAGAGTACTGCAGAGTACGTAACCACTGTCCTAGTACCTGTATCTACTGCCAAGATATCAATGTCTATTTGTGGATTCCCAGAAATCTTTAAAAGACTCATTATTCGACTGTGTTCAGTTAATGGATTACCCTGATTTTCGCAGGTGCAGCGGACCGCTACCACGCAGGCGCATCGGTCCCCCACCACGCAGGCGCATCGGTCCCCCACCATGCAGGAACATTGGTCCTCCACTACGCAGGCGCATCGGTCCCCCACCACGCAGGCGCAACGGTCCCCCACCACGCAGGCGCAACGGTCCCCCACCACGCAGGCGCAACGGTCCCCCACCACGCAGGCGCAGCAGAACCCACCATGCAGGTGCAGCAGAACCCACCATGCAGGTGCAGCAGAACCACTTACCTGATCTGGGGAGGGCTTGTGGTTGGTTTGGTTGGACTGGGCAGAAGACTTCAGGTGGTCCACTTCGTAGTTGTCTGCCATCAGTTTCATCCTGTTCTGCGTCTGCGTAGGGAAATGTTGAGACATTACACAGCTGAAATGATAATCGCCTTGCGCGAGACAAAGAAATAACAAGGTCTCTGCCCGCCGCGGCCCAGACACTGAAGTCACAGCCCCAACACACAGGAACACAAAAAGGAGAGAGCAGGCTCAGCTGGGATGATAGACGCTACGTGCGGATATTATCAATAAATTATATCCCATCCTCGTATTAGTAACTATTAATAAATCAGAAACTAGTCTTTGCAGCAAAGAAACAAAAAGGAGAAAATAAAGAATTACATTTTTGTGAGGGTGACACAACACATTCCTTGTAGAAATCATCAAATAAAATAGTTACATCGCTAAAAAGAGGGACCGGAAAATAAAAGCAGAAAGAGAGGAACCCATTCAGTGACGCACAGCGGGCAATAAAGAGTTAACTCGCTGGCCAACAGCAACATCCCCGACAGTACAGCCAACTCCCCCCTCCACCCGTGTGAGGGGTCACCCAGCCACAACAAGTACAGGGGGGGACAGCTGCGTACACACGCAGGACATCAGACGGATAATGTGCACAGATGTGCCGGACATTCGTCCCCAGCTGAGGCCGGGGGGCTGCTGACACAGCGATCTGACCCCCCCAAGGGGTAAGAGTAAATATTACTCAATGTCCCAAGTATTTCAACTTGAGCTCTCTTCACTAGGTCAGGGTCACTGGCTTTGTTTGCATGGCTAACCACTGCAAACAGGAAACGCGTTTCCAAAAAGGGACTAGGGGATCGCACGCCAGGGACAGCAAGTCACGGAGCCACAGACGCTATACCAAGGTGAGGCTCTGCAGCAGAACTTCATCTACGTCCCGTACCAACCTGTCACCATCACACTGAAGGCGGCCATATTGTGCTCAGTGATGTCACTAGGTTACCAACTTAACAGTGGTTCATGGCTGCCGCGGCCGGGCCTCAATTCTGGAAGCAAGTTTAATGCAAACCGCAAAACAGGCTGGTGTGTCTGGGTGCTGGAGTAGTAACAACCACAGATTGACCTAATGTAAAGCATACTGTCTGGATATCTTATATTGTCCTCTCCTCTTACAGGTCAATAATGCTGATATTCATGGCAGCTGGCCAGGCATGCTGCAACTTGTAGTTCCACAAGTTGCTTACATCTGGGGACGAGGAGGACACTATTACAGTTATTGGGTCAGGGAACAGAAGCACTCAGGACCTCACTCATTAAGAGTCGGTCGTTAGGTCCGCTCTATCGTAAGGGAAAAGGGGCCGGATATGCAAATGAAGCGATCGCAAGTTGCATCGCTAAGATGGGATCGTTAGCTGAACGAGCGAGGGTAAGAAGCGGCCATAAGACTAAATACACGCCCCATTCTCGATCGCAACACACGTCGTCTCCGGGGTTATAAGGATTAATCGAGACCATCGGGAACCATCGGAGCTGGTCGTAGAGCTTAAGGCTGACTATACCTTCTCTCAAGTACTACGATCTAGTCAGTGTAAAAACCTCCCATGTCACATGTGCCATGACACTACTTTGATAATTATGCACTCCCATAAAACGCCGTTCGCATAATTAGGCACGCCTGCGTCCGGATCTCCACTCCCCCGCTCACAAGCACCTTCCCCTGTTACCACCCACAAACGGCTCATCCTGTCACTCAAACTAACGACCTGGCTGTGTTCAAGGAGAGAGAAATTTCCGATCGCAACAGCTAGTTTGCGCACGCGCATTGCGAATCTTACGCATGCGCAGTTAGCGAACATTGCTGGGTACGACCGAGCGGCCGCTTACGACCGACTCTGAATGAGGTCCTCAGTCCTCAGGGTATATTTACTAAAGTGAGTTTTTAGAAGTGGAGATGTTGCCCATAGCAACCAATCAGATTCTAGCTATTATCTTCTAGAAGGCGCTACGGAAATGTTAAGTAGAATCTGATTGGTTGCTGTGGGCAACATCTCCACTACTAAAAACTCTCTCTTTAGTAAATTTACCCCCTCCTTGTGGATGAAGCTTATGACAGGAAAGTCACATTACTTTTTGTGGTAAAAATGTAAACCCAAAATCACAATTATATGAGGCCAGCCTGGAAAAACAACTTCTAAAGCTCTCGGTAATCAGGGGTCTGTAAGATGTCGAATTCAGTGTCAGAAAGGGGGGCGGTGTTGCAATGACGTTCAAATGCCCTGGCACACCTATGTTTCGCCAACCACCACCCCCATCAACTCCCACAAACGCCACTTCCTGTCAATCACTCTGCGATGGGTCTGCGTAGTCACTGCGCAGTAGCCGGTTTGCGCACGCGCTCTGCCATGCATACACAGAACGCAACAATCAGCCGATTGCGTGCGTACTCGCAATTGAGATTGTTAATGAATCAGGCCCTTAGATTGTAAGCTCCTCAGGGCAGGTTCTTCCAATCTTGCCGTGTCCTGAATCATACCACAGCAGAAAAGCTGGGAGCACCCCATCGGAGCTGTATTGCCGCCGAGGCCGCAGTACAATTTTCACTCCATCTGGCTACTCAGACAATACAAACCGGCCCATTAACCCCAGATAGCACCTGGATAGCCCTGGTACCAGTCCACAGAGATACAGTCTGCGCTTAATAATTCATTTGGCAACATTTGCGTGGTGCGTCTGTGGCTGCAGGAGACCGGTGTAAAGAAAAATGCTATACTGTCCTGTATCAAAACGTAATGAGACCGGGGAGAAATTTACAGTCGGTAGTGGGGTGCTGAGCCCTCGGCAGGGAGGCTGCACTGCCCGACCGCTAGTGATCGCCCCCTTACATCTCCTCCTTGCTGATCACATATCGTACAAATGTTTAGTGGAACAAACAAGCTGATTGTGCAGGAAGACAGGAACCGTTGCTGGGGTTGTTTGTCTTTATTAGCTGGTCTCTCGGAGACCCCGACCCGCAGCGTGTGCAGGAAAGGCACTCTTCCCTCCCGGACTTGCCAGAACAAGCAGCAGGACGGCGTCAGAAGACAGCGGAAAGGAGCCAGGACTGCATTTGGCGAGACGGCAGATGAGAGACAGGAGGCTGAGCACCTCCTGAGAGGCTGGGGGGGGGGGGGGGAGCAGCAGGTGACAGCGGAGGAGACAACACTTTGGGGAGGTCCTCCTGGCATTTATGGCACCGAGAACGTATACAGACATTTTCTCCATGGGATGATGAAGAGGCCAAAGATATAACATCTGGACCAGCAGCAGAGGGGAATGTAGGCGAAGGTCCAAAGCAGCTCCCAATCCGGGTCTGCACCATGGGGCCTGTCCATGTGCTCAGTGCCGAGTATAATCACAGACTGTACTATGGGGCCTGTCAGTGTGCTCAGGGCCTGATTCAGAGCCGCTCGTTTGCTCCGAGCGATGTTCGCACAACTGCGCATGCATATGGGTCGTAATGCGCATGCGCCAACCACTCATTGCGGTCGGAAATCGAGCGCTCGCAGAATAGCGAGTGCCTGCTAATTTGAGTGACAGGATGAGGCGTTTGTGGGTGGTAACAGGGGAAGGTGCTTGAAAACGGGGAGTGGAGATCTGAACGCAGGCGTGCCAAACGGTCAAAAGGGGCGTTTTAAGGGTGTGCATAATTAACAAAGCAGCGTCATCGACCACGTCACTTGGTTGTTTCTTAGCCTGAACTGTTCGCATGATTGCGGTAGGAAAATCCAACCACAAGCACTGCGAGCAGTTCATACGCCTTTCGATGTACTCGATTAATCTAATAAATAGCGGAGATGACGTAGGATGCGAGCGGCCAGGGGGCGTCTTTACAAAATAGCGAGCGCATGTTTCGTTCGCTCGCTCAGACATAGAGGCGTCAACAGACCGCAACGAGCGAGCGCAAATAGCGTCCGGCTCTGAATCAGGCCCTCAGTGCGGAGTATGATCACTGACTACGGTATATTATGGGGCCTGTCAGTGTGCTCACCACTAAGTATAATCACTAACTACACTATAGGGACTATCAGTGTGCTCAGCAGTAAGTATAATCACTGACTGCATTATGGGGACTGTCAGTGTGCTCAGTGCTGAGTATAATCACTGACTGCATTATGGGGACTGTCAGTGTGCCCAGTGCTGAGTATAATCACTGACTGCATTATGGGGACTGTCAGTGTGCCCAGTGCTGAGTATAATCACTGACTGCATTATGGGGACTGTCAGTGTGCCCAGTGCTGAGTATAATCACTGACTACATTATGGGGACTGTCAGTGTGCCCAGTGCTGAGTATAATCAGAGACTACATTATGGGGACTGTCAATGTGCTCAGTGCTGAGTATAATCACAGACTACATTATGGGAACTGTCAGTGTGCCCAGTGCTGAGTATAATCACTGACTGCATTATGGGGACTGTCAGTGTGCTCAGTGCTGAGTATAATCACAGACTGCATTATGGGAACTGTCAGTGTGCTCAGTGCTGAGTATAATCACTGACTACATGATGGGAACTGTCAGTGTGCCCAGTGCTGAGTATAATCACTGACTACATGATGGGAACTGTCAGTGTGCCCAGTGCTGAGTATAATCGGAGACTACATTATGGGGACTGTCAATGTGCCCAGTGCTGAGTATAATCACAGACTGCATTATGGGAACTGTCAGTGTGCCCAGTGCTGAGGCTGAGTATAATCACTGACTGCATTATGGGGACTGTCAGTGTGCCCAGTGCTGAGTATAATCACAGACTACATTATGGGGACTGTCAGTGTGCCCAGTGCTGAGTATAATCACTGACTGCATTATGGGGACTGTCAGTGTGCCCAGTGCTGAGTATAATCACAGACTACATTATGGGGACTGTCAGTGTGCTCAGTGCTGAGTATAATCACTGACTACATTATGGGGACCGTCAGTGTGCCCAGTGCTGAGTATAATCACTGACTACATTATGGGGACCGTCAATGTGCTCAGTGCTGAGTATAATCACAGACTACATTATGGGGAGTGTCAGTGTGCCCAGTGCTGAGTATAATCACAGACTGTACTAAGGAGACTGTCAATGTGCTCAGTGCTGAGTATAATCACAGACTACATTATGGGGAGTGTCAATGTGCTCAGTGCTGAGTATAATCACAGACTGTACTAAGGAGACTGTCAATGTGCTCAGTGCTGAGTATAATCACTGACTACATTATGGGGACTGTCAATGTACTCAGTGCTGAGTATAATCACAGACTACAGTATGGGGACTATAGATTTATCAACTTCCATCTCGGCTTATGAGACCATCGCAGTCGGATGAAGGAGACTACCCCACAGCCGCCCCCCCCCCCCCCAATCTGACTCAGTGCTTCACATGATTCATCTGGAATTAAAATCTGGAGAAGGTAAATCCCTCCAGAGCTTGTACTTGCATAGGGCTGCCTGCATGATGTAAAGCAGTTACAGCTCTCACCCGCTCACCCCTCTCCAGAGACCAGGAAAGGACCAACCCAAGCGGTGTTATGGCGACAAAACATTGGAATATACCAGCAACATTAACCATGGAGGGGTCAGCATGAGAGGAAACAACCTCATTTAAGGTGGATTTCATCCGCATTCGGTGAGCGCGGTTTTGCCCTGACGCTGGATTCAGGAACGCCCAAATCTGGGGCTTCCAGTAGAACTGTACTGCAGACGGGGCGGTTACATGGCTGCCAACGTCAGTAAATCAACTGTCAGTAAAATGACATCTTTAACATGAATTATCATAAGATATCGATGGGAAAACAGCAGAAAGCTTAAGAACACTGAAAAATCCACCCCCGATAATACAGTCACATTGTACGACTGGGGGAGATGACGCAGAAGTGGGAGGAGCCTGTTTATTGCCTACACATGAGCAGAATGTACGTATGACTATGGTAGGGGGCGATGTATGAGCCCTGAGACTGCAGATGACGGGAGAATTCCACAGACAGAGTGTGAGGGCAGCACGGAGCCTTTCCATCTGATGTCACCTTCCCGTCTGCGGAGTGTCACAGGCTGTGCTGTGTGCAGGCACACACCCTGGCTCCCAGCGCACAGCATAAGAGAACGCCTGGCAGCACAGGCCTGTGATTTATAGGCTGCAGGACTGGGGCCGATGCACTGTGCCAGGATAGGGTTAGCGGAGGTGACTCTGTGCACACAAAGAGCAGGCCTGGGCCCCAACCAGAGGAGCAAGCAGGGTCCCTTACCTGGCATCAAAAGGAGGCGTGTCTATCAGGTAAGGGGTGGTAACCCACCCATAATGGGAGTGGCATGACTTGTGAGATCAGGTGGTTTAAAGGACTTGGGGGGCGTGGCCGAGGAAATGGCATCGGGGGTACAGAACCCAAGTTAGCTCAAGTATAGAGTACTACTGTATATGAGACACGGACTTATCCTCATTTTCTAAACTTGCACCCAGTCTAAGCATTACCATGGCACACACTTATACCAGAATGCAGCCATCTTGCGGACGCAGAGATCAGTCCAGGTACGCCATGTATCTCACCTGCTGTTTGAGCTGCTGGACCAGCCGGTCCTTCTCCCTCTTCAGAGAGGCCACCTCCTCCTGCGTCTTCTTCTTCCTGGATGAGGACAGCTCAAGCAGCGCAATGTTCGCGTCTTTCTCGCTGATGGCGGCGAGCAGAGCTTCCTGCCTGTTAGGGAGTAGAGTAAAGTGATCAGTCACTCATCCGGACGCTCTGCACAGGTTACCGCTGCAATAATCTGCGTTATACCAAAGCTGCGTGTATCACGACCGCCAATTACAGGGGTAAAAAGCTGAGAAAACCGTTGTAACAGGTACATTGGGCGCTCGGAGGCACAAGACACTCTGCCGAATATATCGGTGTATTTCTCAGTAAGAAGTGAGTACAGCCCAAATATAATGCACCCACGCACCCCAGGGGACATAGCCCTTAGATATGGTACAATGCAGCTCTACTGCGTCCATTAAATATAATTTTAACCACAAAACAGTTTGGTGCTATAGTAAAAGGAAAAATAAAACAACAGCTGATGATATAAAGGCTTTGGTGAAAAACACAGATGGGCGCCAGAAAGATTGAGAAAATAATGTATTCTGTAAAAGTGTCAGGAAGGTGTTAATAGACCAATGCATGACAGGCAAATATTTCAATACTGAACCCCCTTCCCCCAAAGTATCAGACCGAACTGGTGCCCGGGGGTATCAGCCATTCAGGAGCAACCTATCTCATATGCTGCCGTACAGACTGTTTTTAGGGGGCGCTTGGTCCAAAATGACCTTAATAATTATCCAATCAAAATGATATGTACTGCTTAGAAAGTGAACTCAGGAAGAGCTCGGCATCTGTAAGTCTCGCCAATCGACACGATCGACTTCAGACTACATGGCCGCCAATCAGCATGACCAATGGTTGCACGGCGGACAGTAAAACCTGCACGTCCCATTACAAACTGTACTGTTGCACAACTATTCAAGCAATTGAGACAATGGGGGTATATTTACTTGAGTGCGGGTTTTTCAGAAGTGGAGATGTTGCCCATAGCAACCAATCAGATTCTAGCTATTCTCTTCTAGATAACTGTTAAGTAGAATCTGATTGGTTGCTAAGGGCAACATCTCCACTTCTAAAAGCCTGCACTAAATATACCCCCAATGACAGTAACGAGGAGAGGGGCTTCACAAGCGCAAAATACGCAGAATACGTTGGTCATCCCCAGAAATAACGAATATCACAGAGATATAGGAGGAAGTTTACCCCACTTGGAACGACGGACGTGTTTGCAATAAGTGAAACGTAGAATAAATTCCCTTTACTTGAACGGTGCCAGATTCTCTCTACTGCTTGCGGGAAAGCCCCGGCCGCCCGGTGTGCGAGATCCGTGTACGCTAACGCGCTGTAGTGTGCGCTAATTACACCTTAATTATCAGCATAAAATCAATCAGAGAAGCAGCAGCACCAGCGGGTGAGATAGAAATATCCCGCAATGTATTTGTACCACAATAGAAGACAATTATTGGGCTGGTAGAATACACGGAGCGTGGGAAGGGGACGTGGGGAGCGAGCACTCGGGAGCAGACATGCGGCGTATCAAGTCTAAAATAAGGGCCCAGCACTAGAAAATAAACTATGTTAAGTGGGGGTCTGACCTCTGCAGGAGGAGTGTTAACAGGCTGAAGGGTCTGGAGGCCATCAACTTCCCGTAGCATCCGAGTACTATAGGATATACCTATACACTATAGCACCAGAGATAGGGAGCAGCCTGAGACCTGGGTCCCTACATGCCGAGGACTTTACAACTTATGCTGCACCTTTATACTAAGAGCAGAGTATAGCGGTCTTCTCTCCTGTGCTAGATCCATGCACCTTATATACAGAGCAGACACACAATACACAGTGTACTATATACACAGAACATGTAGCCCTAGCATCACTAACACATCACTCATCTCCTGATATACTCTGTGCTGCTGGGGACCCTGCTTGTCCCACTATATAACTCTCAGTATGTGGCTTCCTACTGCCCCCATTCCCCTCCTCACATCATGTCACTGCCCCTGTCACATGCAGCCCTGTCCTCACTAACACATCACTCATCTCCTGATATACTCTGTGCTGCTGGGGGACCCTGCTCCTCCCACTATATAACTCTCAGTATGTGGCTTCCTACTGCCCCCATTCCCCTCCTCACATCATGTCACTGCCCCTGTCACATGCAGCCCTGTCCTCACTAACACATCACTCATCTCCTGATATACTCTGTGCTGCTGGGGACCCTGTTCCTCCCACTATATAACTCTCAGTATGTGGCTTCCTACTGCCCCCATTCCCCTCCTCACATCATGTCACTGCCCCTGTCACATGCAGCCCTGTCCTCACTAACACATCACTCATCTCCTGATATACTCTGTGCTGCTGGGGACCCTGCTCCTCCCACTATATAACTTTCAGTCTGTGGCTTCCTGCTGCCTACATTCACCTCCTCACATCATGTCACTGCCCCTGTCACATGCAGCCCTGTCCTCACTAACACATCACTCATCTCCTGATATACTCTGTGCTGCTGGGGGACCCTGCTCCTCCCACTATATAACTCTCAGTCTGTGACTTCCTACTGCCCCCATTCCCCTCCTCACATCATGTCACTGCCCCTGTCACATGCAGCCCTGTCCTCACTAACACATCACTCATCTCCTGATATACTCTGTGCTGCTGGGGACCCTGCTCCTCCCACTATATAACTCTCAAGTCTGTGGCTTCCTGCTGCCCCCATTCCCCTCCTCACATTATGTCACTGCCCCTGTCACATGCAGCCCTGTCCTCACTAACACATCCCTCATCTCCTGATATACTCTGTGCTGCTGGAGACCCTGCTCCTTCCACTATATAACTCTCAGTCTGTGGCTTCCTGCTGCCCCCATTCCCCTCCTCACATTATGTCACTGTCCCTGTCACATGCAGCCCTGTCCTCACTAACACATCACTCATCTCCTGATATACTCTGTGCTGCTGGGGACCCTGCTCCTCCCACTATATACCTCTCAGTCTGTGGCTTCCTGCCGCCTCCATTCCCCTCCTCACATCATGTCACTGCCCCTGTCACATGCAGCCCTGTCCTCACTAATACATCACTCATCTCCTGATATACTCTGTGCTGCTGGGTGCCACTGCTCCTTCCACTATATAACGCTCAGTCTGTGGCTTCCTACTGCCCCCATTCCCCTCCTCACATCATGTCACTGCCCCTGTCACATGCAGCCCTGTCCTCACTAACACATCACTCATCTCCTGATATACTCTGTGCTGCTGGGGACCCTGCTCCTCCCACTATATAACTCTCAGTCTGTGGCTTCCTGCTGCCCCCATTCCCCTCCTCACATTATGTCACTGCCCCTGTCACATGCAGCCCTGTCCTCACTAACACATCCCTCATCTCCTGATATACTCTGTGCTGCTGGGGACCCTGCTCCTCCCACTATATACCTCTCAGTCTGTGGCTTCCTGCCGCCTCCATTCCCCTCCTCACATCATGTCACTGCCCCTGTCACATGCAGCCCTGTCCTCACTGACACATCACCCAAGAACATACGAGAACATAAAAACTGAACACAGATTGTGCCGTAGTCAGGAATTAAACTCGTGACCCCAGTTCTGTGAGGCAGTAATGCTAACCACTATGCCACCATGCTATACTATGTCTTCACAGGGTGGATAGTTTACACCTTTACTGTATTTGCACCGTTCTGTAGCCATGTGCGAGAACTTGAAGCTAAGCACACTGCGCCGACTACTGAAGTAGCTGGCTGCGCATTTTCTGGAAAAACGGCGCAAAAGCCCATGAATGAGGCACCAGACAGTTTTCTGCGTCACGTTACTTTCACGAATAATTCAGCGTAAAGTCAGCTAGAGGACACTGGGCCCAGTATTTCCTCACTGACGGGGCTATCGGTGGGATACACATACAGTAAGTGAGGTCACCGGGACCCCACACATAACTAACTACACCATTAGACCTGGGGCCTAAATCTTCCTGATGTCTTGTTAATCCTGCTGTCTGCCCAGAGAATTACAGGGTCCAGTAGGTAATTGCTGCTGTGTGTCAGCGCCCAGCTGTTTATCTCCACCTCACAGGCAGACCCCTGTCTGTCTATTATTCCTGGGAGCCCCCCAGTTCCCGGACCTCCCTCCTCCCTGCTCTGCATTCCAGGGATGACAGATGCAGAGAAATTGACGCTTCAGTGGTCAGGTCCCAGATTCCCAGCGTTAATCCTCAGGGCCCAGCTGACTGACCCCTTCCGGGCGGGGGTCGCTGCACAGTCTGCAATATCACATGGGCACTGCCAGCCAACACCACCAGGAGCAGGCAATACTATTAACCGTTCGGAGGACCGAGATTATATCAAACGGAGGGTGCGGACCTATGGGGTAGATTTACCGAAACGTCTAAAACAGGAAATTTGGAGATGTCGCCCAGGGCTGTAAATAAAGGTGGGTGAGCTGCGCCCGGCTCTTAGGGCACAGGAGGAGGCACGGTGGCTGCCCCGTGCGCCTGTAATTGGCTTGCAGCCCTAGAAAGCCGCCCAGAGCAGTATTCTTAGGACCAGGAAGAAGCTGGTTTCCAGATGTGCTATCGGCGACACCCCCTTATGACATCACTTGTTTGGGTGGGGTGGGGGATTCTCACCACACTAGGGCCTTGGTGATGCCTATAGGGACCAATCATTTGCTAGCTGTCCGTTATCTGTCTGCTGTAGGGAATGTTAGCTACAATCTGATTGGGTGCTAGACCCAACGCCATCTTTATCCTTCCACAAATTTCATTAAATCTACACCTATGTCTGGGGCACAGTGATCCCCGTCACTGGCTATCATCCCCGAGGCCTAGGGAACACGGAGCAAGATGCGTATAGAGTGGAAGTTATTCCAAGGTTTCCTCCGGGAGCTCCAGATTCCGCTCATGGTCCAAAAAGAAAACATATTCGACGTTTAATATGGATGTAGTAGAGAAATTAGATTGTAAGCTCTGCTGATCTAGGGACTGTAACAAGCCATTTGTACATTGCTGGAGCTATACAAAGGGCAACAGCATTAATACATCACAGACAAACAGCAAATAACATGTTCTGCCATGACGGAGGAGGCATTACGACAGGCGGCACAGAGGTCACACTCACTATGGTGGTCGTAACTAGGGGTCATCCAGCAATAGACTGGCTCCGACAAGGTGTCTGCTGGGGCCAGGACAGACCCCGGGACGGCAGCGGAACATTCCCTGGGATAATAATCCATGAGGTACAAGTGAGCTAATGGCAGTCTGTGCAAACACACAGTCACTCGCTCTGCAAATATTTCCAAGGCAGAGAGCAGCTGAGACGATGGCTGGGGCCTGGGACGGCGTCCGACCATATAACTGGGACCTCTATGCGCACAGGACATCCTACCAAGCACCCGTGACAAGGGTCTATGACACAGCAGGAAGACGCAGTTATACAGCGCACGGGAAACACACATACACTAACAATACAAGCCAGCACCTGGGACTGTGCAGACGTCCGTACATAACGGATAGGAACGGGAACGGGGAATCAACTTTACACGGACACAGGATAAGATCGCAGTTACGCCCACCACAATGACATGAGAAGTCGTACTGCGCAGCCGCGGCAGAACACACACAAGAACAGATACTGAGATCACAGAAGTGGTACTGTGCACTAATCCCTCCATACAGTGAGATCAGACCGTACACTGCAAGCTGTCCTCTTATACTCACTGCCCCCATGTTCCCCATCCCACAGACCCGCAATTTGGGGCATGAGTGTAATATATTGTTTTTATTTAATGTTAGAACTAATTTCCTTGATAGATACTTTAAGTAGCTGGATACAACTTGTGCTGCCTCATATATAATGTATGTAATCCCCTCCCCCAACTATCCTGTATTACCCCCTCTACCCAGCATAAAAAGCTCCACCCGGTGCGCCCCCAGTTTCACACCAAATCCTGATCAGATCTTCTCTCTGTCTATGGGAAGGTATTAGCAATACTGAGAGTCAGTGTGACCCTGTCCTTCGCTTCATGGTATTAACGTTCTCACTAAAAACTGCCTGATCTACATCATATTAACAGCTTTAAGCAATGTGTACCCAAACATGGGTGTATTAGCAGATGCCCGCTCCGCCCTGTGCCAGTGACCAGTGTTACATGTACACAGAGTTATGTAGGAGAGAGAACGTCAGCGAGTGATGTAAGACTGGGAGTATCTCTGGGTATATAGTGACGTAAGACTGGGAGTATCTCTGGGTATATAGTGACGTAGGATAGATTGGGAGTCTCTCTGGGTATATAGTGATGTAAGACTGGGAGTATCTCTGGGTATATAGTGACGTAAGACTGGGAGTATCTCTGGGTATATAGTGACGTAGGATAGATTGGGAGTCTCTCTGGGTATATAGTGATGTAAGACTGGGAGTATCTCTGGGTATATAGTGACGTAAGACTGGGAGTATCTCTGGGTATATAGTGACGTAGGATAGATTGGGAGTCTCTCTGGGTATATAGTGACGTAAGACTGGGAGTATCTCTGGGTATATAGTGATGTAGGATAGATTGGGAGTCTCTGGGTATATAGTGATGTAGGATAGATTTGGAGTCTCTGGGTATATAGTGATGTAGGAGAGATTGGGAGTCTCTGGGTATATAGTGATGTAGGAGAGATTGGGAGTCTCTGGGTATATAGTGATGTAGGAGAGATTGGGAGTCTCTGGGTATATAGTGATGTAGGATAGATTGGGAGTCTCTCTGGGTATATAGTGATGTAGGATAGATTGGGAGTCTCTGGGTATATAGTGATGTAGGATAGATTGGGAGTCTCTCCGGGTATATAGTGATGTAGGATAGATTGGGAGTCTCTGGGTATATAGTGATGTAGGATAGATTGGGAGTCTCTGGGTATATAGTGATGTAGGAGAGATTGGGAGTCTCTGGGTATATGGTGATGTAGGATAGATTGGGAGTCTCTCTGGGTATATAGTGATGTAGGATAGACTGGGAGTGTCTCTGGGTATATAGTGATGTAGGATAGATTGGGAGTCTCTCTGGGTATATAGTGGTGTAGGAGAGATTGGGAGTCTCTGGGTATATAGTGATGTAGGATAGATTGGGAGTCTCTCTGGGTATATAGTGATGTAGGATAGATTGGGAGTCTCTCTGGGTATATAGTGATGTAGGATAGATTGGGAGTCTCTGGGTATATAGTGATGTAGGATAGATTGGGAGTCTCTCTGGGTATATAGTGATGTAGGAGAGATTGGGAGTCTCTGGGTATATAGTGATGTAAGATAGATTGGGAGTCTCTGGGTATATAGTGATGTAGGATAGATTGGGAGTCTCTCTGGGTATATAGTGATGTAGGATAGATTGGGAGTCTCTCTGGGTATATAGTGATGTAGGATAGATTGGGAGTCTCTGGGTATATAGTGATGTAGGATAGATTGGGAGTCTCTCCGGGTATATAGTGAAGTAGGATAGATTGGGAGTCTCTGGGTATATAGTGATGTAGGATAGATTGGGAGTCTCTGGGTATATAGTGATGTAGGATAGATTGGGAGTCTCTCTGGGTATATAGCGATGTTGGATAGATTGGGAGTCTCTGGGTATATAGCGATGTAGGATAGATTGGGAGTCTCTCTGGGTATATAGTGATGTAGGATAGATTGTGAGTCTCTCTGGGTATATAGTGATGTAGGATAGATTGGGAGTCTCTGGGTATATAGTGATGTAGGAGAGATTGGGAGTCTCTGGGTATATGGTGATGTAGGATAGATTGGGAGTCTCTCTGGGTATATAGTGATGTAGGATAGACTGGGAGTCTCTCTGGGTATATAGTGATGTAGGATAGATTGGGAGTCTCTCTGGGTATATAGTGATGTAGGATAGATTGGGAGTCTCTGGGTATATAGTGATGTAGGATAGATTGGGAGTATCTCAGGGTATATAGTGATGTAGGATAGATTGGGAGTCTCTCTGGGTATATAGTGATGTAGGATAGACTGGGAGTCTCTCTGGGTATATAGTGATGTAGGATAGATTGGGAGTCTCTCTGGGTATATAGTGATGTAGGATAGATTGGGAGTCTCTCTAGGTATATAGTGATGTAAGATTGGGAGTCTCTCTGGGTATATAGTGATGTAGGATAGATTGGGAGTCTCTCTGGGTATATAGTGATGTAGGATAGATTGGGAGTCTCTCTGGGTATATAGTGATGTAGGATAGATTGGGAGTCTCTGGGTATATAGTGATGTAGGAGAGATTGGGAGTATCTCAGGGTATATAGTGATGTAGGATAGATTGGGAGTCTCTCTGGGTATATAGTGATGTAGGATAGATTGGGAGTCTCTCTGGGTATATAGTGATGTAAGATTGGGAGTCTCTCTGGGTATATAGTGATGTAGGATAGATTGGGAGTCTCTCTGGGTATATAGTGATGTAGGATAGATTGGGAGTCTCTGGGTATATAGTGATGTAGGATAGATTGGGAGTCTCTGGGTATATAGTGATGTAGGATAGATTGGGAGTATCTCAGGGTATATAGTGATGTAGGATATATTGGGAGTATCTCAGGGTATATAGTGATGTAGGATATATTGTGAGTCTCTCTGGGTATATAGTGATGTAGGATAGATTGGGAGTCTCTCTGGGTATATAGTGATGTAGGATAGATTGGGAGTATCTCTGGGTATATAGTGATGTAGGATAGATTGGGAGTATCTCTGGGTATATAGTGATGTAGGATAGATTGGGAGTCTCTCTGGGTATATAGTGATGTAGGCTAGATTGGGAGTCTCTCTGGGTATATAGTGATGTAGGATAGATTGGGAGTCTCTCTGGGTATATAGTGATGTAGGATAGATTGGGAGTCTCTCTGGGTATATAGTGATGTAGGATAGATTGGGAGTCTCTCTGGGTATATAGTGATGTAGGATAGATTGTGAGTCTCTCTGGGTATATAGTGATGTAGGATAGATTGGGAGTCTCTCTGGGTATATAGTGATGTAGGCTAGATTGGGAGTCTCTGGGTATATAGTGATGTAGGATAGATTGGGAGTCTCTCTGGGTATATAGTGATGTAGGAGAGATTGGGAGTCTCTGGGTATATAGTGATGTAGGCTAGATTGGGAGACTCTCTGGGTATATAGTGATGTAGGCTAGATTGGGAGACTCTCTGGGTATATAGTGATGTAGGATAGATTGGGAGTCTCTGGGTATATAGTGATGTAGGATAGATTGGGAGTCTCTCTGGGTATATAGTGATGTAGGATAGATTAGGAGTCTCTCTGGGTATATAGTGATGTAGGATAGATTGGGAGTCTCTCTGGGTATATAGTGATGCAGGATAGATTGGGAGTCTCTCTGGGTATATAGTGATGTAGGATAGATTGGGAGTCTCTCTGGGTATATAGTGATGTAGGATAGATTGGAGTCTCTCTGGGTATATAGTGATGCAGGATAGATTGGGAGTCTCTGGGTATATAGTGATGTAGGATAGATTGGGAGTCTCTGGGTATATAGTGATGCAGGATAGATTGGGAGTCTCTGGGTATATAGTGATGTAGGATAGATCAGGGATATATCAGGGTATAAAGTGTACGTATATGGTAGTGTAGTACAGTATAGAGCTGTAAAGGAGATGTAACATGACGGGCGGCAGCCGCCAGTGTCATAAAACCTTCAAGCCCCGGTAACCAGAGGACGTCTCTTCCACCGCCTCAGAGAAAACAGCTATACAACTCTAATTAAAGGGGCTGCCCCACTGTGCACAGCAATGACCTCTGACCCGTGGAAATGTCACCATGACCTCTGGGTTCATCCTGCCCAGCAGGAGTTAAAAAACAAATCACAGGTATTAGAGGAGTAATTGCACAAGACTGAAATATTTACTACGTTCTACAGGAAAAATAACTAAATTTACCTACAACAAGAGCGACCCACTGCAGCAATACTATATAATACTATACTATGCAGCAATACTATATAAAACTATACTATGCAGCGATACTATATAATACTATACTATGCAGCAATACTATATAATACTATACTATGCAGCAATACTATATAATACTATACTATGCAGCGATACTATATAATACTATACTATGCAGCGATACTATATAATACTATACTATGCAGCGATACTATATAATACTATGCAGCGATACTATATAATACTATACTATGCAGCGATACTATATAATACTATACTATGCAGCGATACTATATAATACTATACTATGCAGCTATACTATATAATACTATACTATGCAGCGATACTATATAATACTATACTATGCAGCGATACTATATAATACTATACTATGCAGCGATACTATATAATACTATACTATGCAGCGATACTATATAATACTATACTATGCAGCAATACTATATAATACTATACTATGCAGCAATACTATATAATACTATACTATGCAGCGATACTATATAATACTATACTATGCAGCAATACTATATAATACTATACTATGCAGCGATACTATATAATACTATACTATGCAGCAATACTATATAATACTATACTATGCAGCAATACTGTATAATACTATACTATGCAGCAATACTATATAATACTATGCAGCGATACTATATAATACTATACTATGCAGCAATACTATATAATACTATACTATGCAGCAATACTATATAATACTATGCAGCAATACTGTATAATACTATGCAGCAATACTATATAATACTATACTATGCAGCAATACTATATAATACTATGCTATGCAGCAATACTATATAATACTATACTATGCAGCAATACTATATAATACTATGCAGCAATACTATATAATACTATACTATGCAGCAATACTATATAATACTATACTATGCAGCAATACTATATAATACTATACTATGCAGCGATACTATATAATACTATGCAGCAATACTATATAATACTATACTATGCAGCAATACTATATAATACTATACTTTGCAGCAATACTATATAATACTATGCAGCAATACTATATAATACTATACTTTGCAGCAATACTATATAATACTATACTATGCAGCAATACTATATAATACTATACTATGCAGCAATACTATATAATACTATACTATGCAGCAATACTATATAATACTATACTATGCAGCAATACTATATAATACTATGCAGCAATACTATATAATACTATGCAGCAATACTATATAATACTATGCAGCGATACTATATAATACTATACTATGCAGCAATACTATACTATACTATGCAGCGATACTATATAATACTATACAGCGATACTATATAATACTATACTATGCAGCGATAGTATATAATACTATACTATGCAGCAATACTATATAATACTATGCAGCGATACTATATAATACTATACTATGCAGCAATACTATATAATACTATGCAGCGATACTATATAATACTATACTATGCAGCGATACTATATAATACTATACTATGCAGCAATACTATATAATACTATACTATGCAGCAATACTATATAATACTATACTATGCAGCAATACTATATAATACTATGCAGCGATACTATATAATACTATACTATGCAGCGATACTATATAATACTATGCAGCAATACTATATAATACTATACTAGTATGCAGCAATACTATATAATACTATACTATGCAGCAATACTATATAATACTATACTATGCAGCAATACTATATAATACTATACTATGCAGCAATACTATATAATACTATACTATGCAGCAATACTATATAATACTATGCAGCAATACTATATAATACTATGCAGCAATACTATATAATACTATACTATGCAGCAATACTATATAATACTATGCAGCGATACTATATAATACTATACTATGCAGCGATACTATACTATGCAGCAATACTATATAATACTATACTATACAGCAATACTATATAATACTATGCAGCGATACTATATAATACTATGCAGCAATACTATATAATACTATACTATGCAGCAATACTATATAATACTATACTATGCAGCAATACTATATAATACTATACTATGCAGCAATACTATATAATACTATGCAGCAATACTATATAATACTATGCAGCAATACTATATAATACTATACTATGCAGCAATACTATATAATACTATACTATGCAGCGATACTATATAATACTATGCAGCAATACTATATAATACTATACTATGCAGCAACACTATATAATACTATGCAGCGATACTATATAATACTATACTATGCAGCAATACTATACTATACTATGCAGCGATACTATATAATACTATACAGCGATACTATATAATACTATACTATGCAGCGATAGTATATAATACTATACTATGCAGCAATACTATATAATACTATACTATGCAGCAATACTATATAATACTATGCAGCAATACTATATAATACTATACTATTCAGCGATACTATATAATACTATACTATTCAGCGATACTATATAACACTAAACTATGCAACAATACTATATAATACTATACTATGCAGCGATACTATATAATACTATACTATGCAGCGATACTATATAATACTATACTATGCAGCAATACTATATAATACTATACTATGCAGCGATACTATATAATACTATACTATGCAGCGATACTATATAATACTATGCAGCGATACTATATAATACTATACTATGCAGCGATACTATATAATACTATACTATGCAGCAATACTATATAATACTATGCAGCAATACTATATAATACTATACTATGCAGCGATACTATATAATACTATACTATGCAGCGATACTATATAATACTATACTATGCAGCGATACTATATAATACTATACTATACAGCAATACTATATAATACTATGCAGCTATACTATATAATACTATACTATGCAGCAATACTATATAATACTATGCAGCGATACTATATAATACTATACTATGCAGCGATACTATACTATGCAGCGATACTATATAATACTATACTATGCAGCGATACTATATAATACTATACTGTGCAGCGATACTATATAATACTATACAGCGATACTATATAATACTATACTATGTAGCGATACTATATAATACTATACTATGCAGCGATACTATATAATACTATACAGCGATACTATATAATACTATGCAGCGATACTATATAATACTATACTATGCAGCAATACTATAAAATACTATACAGCGATACTATATAATACTATACTATGCAGCGATACTATATAATACTATACTATGCAGCGATACTATATAATACTATACAGCAATACTATATAATACTATGCAGCGATACTATATAATACTAAACTATGCAGCGATACTATATAATACTATACTATGCAGCGATACTATATAATACTATACTATGCAGCAATACTATATAATACTATACTATGCAGCGATACTATATAATACTATACTATGCAGCGATACTATATAATACTATACTATACAGCAATACTATATAATACTATGCAGCTATACTATATAATACTATACTATGCAGCAATACTATATAATACTATGCAGCGATACTATATAATACTATACTATGCAGCGATACTATACTATGCAGCGATACTATATAATACTATACTATGCAGCGATACTATATAATACTATACTGTGCAGCGATACTATATAATACTATACTGTGCAGCGATACTATATAATACTATACAGCGATACTATATAATACTATACTATGCAGCGATACTATATAATACTATACTATGCAGCGATACTATATAATACTATACAGCGATACTATATAATACTATGCAGCGATACTATATAATACTATACTATGCAGCGATACTATATAATACTATACTATGCAGCGATACTATATAATACTATACTATGCAGCGATACTATATAATACTATACTATGCAGCAATACTATATAATACTATACTATGCAGCGATACTACACTATACTTAGAGGTGTGATTTATAACATCACTATACTATATACTATACTATCAGCTGTAACATTTACTAAAACAAAAAAACCTGCATTTTGTTTTCCGTTGGAAATAAGCAGACAAGAATATAATAAAAAATAAGATAAAGTATTTAGAATCTCCCCCGTGTCACTTAGGATTTACTGCCCCACAAGCACCAGAATTTTATCTCGTTACACTTAAAAAAGTAAAAAAAACTTTTTGCTCCTCTTTCCCTGGCGGCGTCACTGGAGGACGTCTCCTCTGATGGGAGGGAACAGTGAGCCCCATTTATGCCCGGGGTCCGTAGCCCTCACCTGAAAGTTATTAAATAAATTGATATTCCTGCAGGCGGCCGCGTAACGCACGGGCCCTCAGGCACAAGCCATGTCTATTTGTGCCCCTGGAACACGGCCAGGCTTTGCCGGCAGCTACATGAGCCTGTAAAACACAAATATACACACGCTCCGCTGTGAGCGCCACAAGCCGGGGGACGCACATGCAGAGCCCCCGTGTGTGTGTGTATGCATAGAGATTAGCACTTAGCAGATGTGGAATCCATTCTGTGGAAATGGAAGACACACACTGAGACTTACAGAACCAACACGGTGTCTACAGTGCGGGAGCAGGATCCCCGTGTGCGGTTAAAGGACCGCAGATCTTGGGCAGAACTGCCCAGAACGGTTGTTTCCTTTTACACAGAGCCTTTACTGCAATACAGAACTGCTAAGGTATGAATATATAATACTTATATTACATGCGTGCACAACAGTTACACTCCGTAAATGTCATTTGCCATAGGCTTCTTGGCGGGTCTGTGCCACTTAATTTGTGCCGCTACGCCTGGATTCCTACCAAGTGCGGAAAAACGCGTGGCGCAAGCTGGCGGCGTTTACAGAGGCGTAGACACCGACGCAGGGGGTAGGGCAGGCAGAGGGCGTTCATCCCATCGACCCATGGCCAACGGTTTTGTGGAGCTGCGCAGAAACAAGATTAAAATGTGACGTTGAGGTGGCGGAAATCTGGTCACACAATTTCTAACCTCCTTGAATAATTAAAGTTGCACTGAAGAGTCTTTCGATTATCGTGAGTGAGTCAAAAATGAGCCAGTGGGAGAACGCGCCATATTTCAGAAACAAACATAATAATAATAATTACAGAGAAGTAAATGATATCACTTATTTTAGACGTGCTTAGTAACGTCTGGGTGGACACTGCCCATTAGAGGGTACGTACTAAGAACGATCACAGCAAAAGCACATTTATAATGCTAAATTCTGCTACTGTCCGTCAATGATCCCCCCGAGCCCCCCCCACAGGTGAGCACTTATCACATATACAGGTAATTGGTCGCTGGGTACAGTGTACATGCACCTGCCCAGGTTTGCGGCGGCCGCCGTGCTGGGTCTCTGTGCTGGGTCTCTGTGCTCTGGGCTTAATACAATCATTACAAGTGGCAGACTTAACCCCTCTGTGTTCTGGCTGTGAGGGGTTAATGGAAGCTGTAGGAGTGAGGTGGGCCTGCTCCAAATTCATTGGTCCTGCTCCTAATACCTACAACCTGTGCAGCCCCCCCCCCTCCCTTCCCCGAGAGTCTCTTTCAGGTCCGTACAATTGGCTCTTTGTTGTCAGGACTAGGATTAGGGATTGTGTTTTCTATTATTGTACTGCTGATTAATCCTGACCCGGTGTCACTTTCCTCCCCCGAATGGTTGGGACGGAGGGGTATGTGGGGGGCCCTTGGCTCCCCCGCACCCTCGCCTCAGTGCTGCCAAACTCCTTCACGCCTCATTTGCCACGTAAGCGATTACATTTTAAACTAACGGGCGCTCCTGCCTCCTTGAGGGTCGCACAAAAGAGAATCGCTCTTTGTGTCGCAGGAATGCAAAAGCTGAGCGAGCAGGGTAGCCTGGCGTTCCGGGCCCCGCGGCCTTGGCTGAACACGGCGATTGCGCGCATAGCAGGTCGGGTATGACTGCAGGAGTGACGTCTTAGCAGGCACGTGTGACATCATCATTAAACAGGAACGCGTGTGCTTAGAAAATGATACAGACTTATTTCTGTAATTTATTCAGCATTAAAGTTTTTTTGTTTTTAAATCCAGAACTGACCTCTGCAACTAATCACGAGTTAGTCGCTGCACGATGCCATATTTGTTAGTAGGTCTGGCCCAAGTCGCTAGCTAGGGTTAGTTAATGAATGGCCATATTAGCAGTAACTTACTAGATATGTAAGTGAGTAAAAAGCTGCCATTGAAAATAAATGATTAATGTGTATTTCAGGTCCGTCTCCCTCGCACACATGAGGTAACACGTTGTTTCCCAATTGTATATGGAAACGTAGACACAAGCGGCCGGTCACTGCTATTAAGCCAATCTCTATATTGAAAAGATGCGCAAACAAAACCAGGATGTAAAGTCCAGAATTCCTGTTGTCAGAAATAGGTTTCCACACACTGGGCTTGAATCTGTCACACACAGAAGCGCTCGCTTTATAAGCGCGCCATCGGGACGCAGGAGCCGTGCACATTTTTAGGGGTTTTCACGCATGCGCATTAACTAAAAATCTCTCAACTCCGTGACCATCGACACTGTGGGCCTGATTCAGAGCCGCTCTACCGATGGGTATACAAATTGCGTAGGCAGCGCTATCGCACAGCAATGCATTAGCACGCCCAGTAATTCTTAAAGCGTGATCACATAGTGTATGCAGACACCCACCAGCCTGTTTTAAGATGCCCACTTGTGCTTGTCATGTCCAGGAAGTGTATGCAACCATCGGTATATCGCATGAGGTTGACGATACCCTGCTGCAAGCACCTCGCCAGGTGATGTGTACTGTGATGCTGTCCTATAATTATGTACACCTCTAAAACGCCAGTGAGATGCTCAGGCACGCCTGTATTTGCACCTCCACTCCCCCGTTTATAATGGCCAGCCCGTTACCACCTACAAACGGCTTCTCCTGTCACTCACTGTGCTGGGCTGTCTATGCGCAGCGAGCGAATGCATTGTGAACTTTCGCTAAGGTATACGCATATGCACAAAGCATACACACTGCATACCATCGGCAGCAGCGAGAGTACTGTATGCATCTTAGCAAGTGTGGCTGAATCAGGACCTGGGTGCGACTCTGAATGAGGCCCTTTGGGGAGATTTTGGGGACGGGAAGGCTGCAGAGAGTGGGGGCTCCTGAATTACTGGCACCGTAGGCGAAGATAAACAGTAGAGCAGCATAAAATGAACTGCGCCGAGGAAGGATAAACGTCGTTATTTGCAAAAAGGGATGTAAAACGTATTATAATTTATGTTACATTGGGGTAGGAATGGCCATTAAAGTGTCAGAAAATGTGACATATTGTCCTTATGTTTTATGTGAATTCTCTCACCAAATTAATCTAATAAAATATATATATTTTATTTTTAATAATACACAAGTGATAATATATATATAAACTCCTGTAAGTGATATCTTATACATGGAGAGTTCTAATGGCATCACTTTGGTTTTCACTGTGGAAACTGTGGTCAGGGAATCCCTCGGTGACTTCTAATAGCCATATAGGTTACAGAGGGAAGTAAATGATCCCTGTACTGTATATACATTTACCTTGTAGAACAGACTTTGGAGGCTTTTCCAGCTGTTGTTACTATAACCGCTGACATAATCTATCCAGACAGAGGCATGCTAGGAGTTGTAGTCCATAGGCCGAGACCAGGATGCTGCGATGAAAAATAAGTTTCATTAGAGGATTGGCTGCCGCTACTGTCCACGCGGCAATGTCTGCACTTTAATAGTGCGATCCCATATAACAACTCCATTCTCCTTGTAAAAGGCGTCTAAGGTTTAGCTGAATTTGGCGAAACTGAGACCGGGATTTTATAATTTCTCCTCCCTGTGACTAATGATGGAGTCACTATAGCTGGAAGGATCCTGAGATGAGGAGATTGTGTCGGGGAGGAACTTGGCATCTGGAAAAAATCCGGAATATCTTATCACGGCGGGAAACAGAACGACTGACATTTACACGTATAAAGGCTCCGGCATTGCGAGGATTCTTCCGCATAGCTAAGAGATGGACAATATAGGAGCCGCCCCCACTGACGCATCGAGTGGTTGTGATCAGGGATCTCCGGGGGGCGCAATGTTGGATGAAAGCCAAGGCAATAAAGATTATTGCGTCTCGTCCCAAACGCGTCGGGTGCTTGATGGCTTAACTCCATGTTGCTGCTCACTCTTTAATGAAGTTCGGTTTGTGTATTCGACAGATTATTACCAGCGCGGTTTACGAGTTTTTTGGAAGAAGCTTCCAGCTTCTGTATGTGTGACAGGTTTACCCAGCGCGTTTTACGAGTTCTGTGGAAGAAGCTTCCAACTTCTGTGTATGCAAAAGTTTTTTCCCAACGCGGTTTACGAGTTCTGTAGACGCAACAGGTTTTCCCAGCGCGGTTTCCGAGTTCTGTGAAAGAAGCTTCCATCTTCTGTGTATGCGACAGATTTACCCAGCGCGGTTTCCGAGTTCTGTGAAAGAAGCTTCCATCTTCTGTGTATGCGACAGATTTACCCAGCGCGGTTTCCGAGTTCTGTGGAGGAAACTTCCATCTTCTGTGTATGCGACAGATTTACCCAGCGCGGTTTCCGAGTTCTGTGAAAGAAGCTTCCATCTTCTGTGTATGCGACAGATTTACCCAGCGTGGTTTCCAAGTTCTGTGGAAAAAGCTTCCAGCTTCTGTCCCCAGCTCCAGGTACCACACTGTGGCTTACTGCACTTCGGATTTCCTTCAGCGCCAGGTGGTCTGGTTTCAACGCGTTTTCAGCAGCTTGTTTGAGAATTTAGCGCAAGTCCTGGCAAATTGTAGCGCAGTTATTGCTCTCCTGTATTTTAAATATGTGGAGAAAGCCAGGAACATGGACTACAGACCACTGCAACTGGGACCTTATAACCAAGTAACTTGACATGTATGTTTGAGTATATATTATGTTCGCCTATCATATGGTACATGACTCGCCATATGAAGCGGGTAAGCCACACTACTGACTGGCACGGCATGCTGGGACTTCTAGTTCTACAAATGCTAGACAGCCACAAATGGCCTACTCTGACTAGAGGGTTGAGCTGGGACTTGCCAGAATTCAGATATTCAACCACGTCTAATTTTTAGAAACATTGAAAATGGACCAAATGTATTTAAAAAACTAAGATTTAATATCAAACATCTTAAGTGTTGGTTCTAGATCACCTCCGACAGTTCCCGGTGTACTCAGCACGGTCTTAGAATCACTCTCCGACGTACTCCTGCAGCCCCTGTCAATGTCTCCACGCCTCATTAATAGAACAAAAATCTCTCCAACTGGCAGCTCTGGGACTGAAATACTGTAATAATTTGCGGCTTGGAAGAGACTTGTAACTAATGATTCGGGGCTCGGCCAAAGAGCTGTCACTGGGCCCTGATCAGACGGCAGCAGTGGGAACTGAGGGGATTATCGGGGATCCTGCAAATGACAGAAGGAGGAAGACAGAGAGCCGGCACCAAGTCCGCCAGGAACAGCGCTCAAAGACAAATGTCCGCACAGGGTTTTATAGCTGGCTTAACGCGCCATGACGCAACCATCACATAAGACCTCATGTGCTGACAATACCGTGCAGACTGGTGTGGCAATAGCTGTAATGGGCTGGTGTGGCACTAGCTGTAATGGGCTGGTGTGGCACTAGCTGTAATGGGCTGGTGTGGCACTAGCTGTAATGGGCTCGTGTGGCACTAGCTGTAATGGGCTCGTGTGGCACTAGCTGTAATGGGCTCGTGGGGCACTAGCTGTAATGGGCTCGTGGGGCACTAGCTGTAATGGGCTCGTGGGGCACTAGCTGTAATGGGCTCGTGGGGCACTAGCTGTAATGGGCTCGTGGGGCACTAGCTGTAATGGGCTCGTGGGGCACTAGCTGTAATGGGCTCGTGGGGCACTAGCTGTAATGGGCTCGTGGGGCACTAGCTGTAATGGGCTCGTGGGGCACTAGCTGTAATGGGCTCGTGGGGCACTAGCTGTAATGGGCTCGTGGGGCACTAGCTGTAATGGGCTCGTGGGGCACTAGCTGTAATGGGCTCGTGGGGCACTAGCTGTAATGGGCTCGTGGGGCACTAGCTGTAATGGGCTCGTGGGGCACTAGCTGTAATGGGCTCGTGCGGCACTAGCTGTAATGGGCTCGTGCGGCACTAGCTGTAATGGGCTCGTGCGGCACTAGCTGTAATGGGCTCGTGCGGCACTAGCTGTAATGGGCTCGTGCGGCACTAGCTGTAATGGGCTGGTGCGGCACTAGCTGTAATGGGCTGGTGCGGCACTAGCTGTAATGGGCTGGTGCGGCACTAGCTGTAATGGGCTGGTGCGGCACTAGCTGTAATGGGCTGGTGCGGCACTAGCTGTAATGGGCTGGTGCGGCACTAGCTGTAATGGGCTGGTGCGGCACTAGCTGTAATGGGCTGGTGCGGCACTAGCTGTAATGGGCTGGTGCGGCACTAGCTGTAATGGGCTGGTGCGGCACTAGCTGTAATGGGCTGGTGCGGCACTAGCTGTAATGGGCTGGTGCGGCACTAGCTGTAATGGGCTGGTGCGGCACTAGCTGTAATGGGCTGGTGCGGCACTAGCTGTAATGGGCTGGTGCGGCACTAGCTGTAATGGGCTGGTGCGGCACTAGCTGTAATGGGCTGGTGCGGCACTAGCTGTAATGGGCTGGTGCGGCACTAGCTGTAATGGGCTGGTGCGGCACTAGCTGTAATGGGCTGGTGCGGCACTAGCTGTAATGGGCTGGTGCGGCACTAGCTGTAATGGGCTGGTGCGGCACTAGCTGTAATGGGCTGGTGCGGCACTAGCTGTAATGGGCTGGTGCGGCACTAGCTGTAATGGGCTGGTGCGGCACTAGCTGTAATGGGCTGGTGCGGCACTAGCTGTAATGGGCTGGTGCGGCACTAGCTGTAATGGGCTGGTGCGGCACTAGCTGTAATGGGCTGGTGCGGCACTAGCTGTAATGGGCTGGTGCGGCACTAGCTGTAATGGGCTGGTGCGGCACTAGCTGTAATGGGCTGGTGCGGCACTAGCTGTAATGGGCTGGTGCGGCACTAGCTGTAATGGGCTGGTGCGGCACTAGCTGTAATGGGCTGGTGCGGCACTAGCTGTAATGGGCTGGTGCGGCACTAGCTGTAATGGGCTGGTGCGGCACTAGCTGTAATGGGCTGGTGCGGCACTAGCTGTAATGGGCTGGTGCGGCACTAGCTGTAATGGGCTGGTGCGGCACTAGCTGTAATGGGCTGGTGCGGCACTAGCTGTAATGGGCTGGTGCGGCAGTAGCAATTCATTATGATTCTAGCAATATCTGGGTTATTGCAGGGTTAACCCGGGTAGCTCCTTGGTGTAAAAGGGGACAGGGCTGGATTCCTGGGTGGAGTGACCCAGCAATCTAACCCACGTAACTTGCAGGTTTAACACAGGAATGACCCGTGAAAGCCTGTCGTGTAAACGGCGCAATCCGGGTCACGATGACCGGTTTCAATGGCGCTTGGAGATGACGTCCACTTCCATGCCGGAAGCGCTTGGTCTCTGCAGACCCGGCTCCGGTGTAAACGGCGCCGACTCGGGATTAGCCTGGGTCGGCACCGGCTAAATTCCGGGTCTGATCCGGTTTGGAACCCTGTTCCAACTTCCGGGTCAGATCTGGAATTTAGGTGTAAAAGCGGTATCAGTGTGCTGGAAACTCTTGCCGACCTGTGGTCAGACCCAGTGTATCGGAAGCTCCTACCGACCTATGGTCAGACCTAGTGTGCCGAAAACTCCTGCCGACCTATGGTCTGGCCCAATGTGCCGAAAACTCCTGCCGACCTATGGTCTGGCCCAGTGTGCCGGAAACTCCTGCCGACCTATGGTCAGACCCAGTGTCCAGAAAACTCCTTCCCACCTATGGTCAGACCCAGTGTGCCGGAAACTCCTGCCGACCAACGTTAGCTGCCAGCAGAGGGATTGGCTTATCATTACCTCACAGAACAGCCCTCACCCACCGTAACATTGAGACATTAGGTACATATTACACGAACAAGCAAACGTCAGGGTACTCGCAAACAAACGCCCTTACTTCATCTCCAGCACCTCCTCCAGGTGTTTGCGCCGCTCGGCTCGCAGGCTGGTGAGGTGGACCTCTTTCTCCGCCAGCGACTGCTGGGTGGAAGACAGTTTCGCCTTCATAGATTCCAGCTCCTGTTTCACTTTCTCCATCGCCATCATCAGCTCCTCAACCTAAAAAAAAGAAAATAAATAATTATTAATGTATATATTTCAAAGACCAGAAGGAAAGAAACGGGCGGCACATCCAGCGCAGACCGGAGAATCTACTGCAGCGGTTACTTACGACACACAATTGTGCAGTGGATTATCCCGTGTCGGTTTATCCCACCAGAACAAATCGGCGCTGTGCTTTTCAGCCAAGTCTTTACATCATACAGCTGTGTGTTTATATCAATCTTCCACACGCTGCTCTCAGCGCTGGGTATAGCTATATCATTCACAGAGCACGGCTTTGTCTTGTCAGAACGTTCAATGTTTTCAGAAATGTAGCGTTCATTTTAATTTTTGTTCACAATTTGCACATTGAGCATTCTAAGGCCAAAACACCCCCCAAAAATACGGTAATGGTGCCTGTAACGGTCAACAGCTGCGCACAAGCAAACAATAATAGGCGAGAGGGAGAGCGCAAACACCCGACACGACCGGTAAAGTGTCCGGTTGGCCCCAGTGGTCATATAAGCATTAAAAAAAAAAAAAAAAATTCCTACGTTAAACTCTGTTTAAAGATACATTTTACAAGGAAAATGAGAAAGCAGAGGACGCTGGACTTTCTACTATAACCGCTGGTGTTTCTTTAAGCCGTGAGGCAGACCCAGTACAGCTTAGAGCGGATGGAAGAGCCCCCCGCCTGCCCACACACAGAACAAGAGGGCGTCTCAGCTCTCCCATAATAACCCGATGATTATGAGGTAATTATAATTAGAGAGGACTCTGGTTCCTACATGCCAAGGTCAGTCAGTGAATAAGGGTTCAGTCTGTAAAAGCGAGCACTTGCCTTTTTTTTTTTCCATGCAGCCCCAGCGAATTTCCAGCAGCGCCCTACCTCACTTATCCCATGAGTGAAGTGGGATAATGAGGAGCCGGATGATTTCAGTGCGCCCCCCCCCCAGGTACGTGAGGCAGGGGATAGAGAGGGGGGCCCTGTCTACACTGGGGATCTGCTCATCTGTTGTCCGCTCTGACCTCACCGCTTAATTGGCCAGGAACGTCAGTAGCAGGTGGAATATGGCCCAGCGTTCGCTCTACACGGCAGGGTGGGGTCTCGCAGGCGCGTTACCCTGGACAGCACAGACGCAAAGGGAAAAAATGAGCAGCGGTAACGACAGATAACCTTCACGGAGCAAATGACGCTACAGAGAGAAGTATTAGTGTGACTAGCCCAATGCCAGGGAATGAGGCTGACTAAATGGGAGGAATTGTTAAAAAGGGTCCGTTCTCCAGACAATGGCGGCAGAAACGTTGACAGAAGGATTGAAGCTGGGCCACGCAGGCAGCAGTTTAGGGCCAGGACATACTGGGGCGCCACCTATGGCCGCTGTTACCATGAAAAATCTGTCACATACAATAGCGACACTTCTGTAAATAAATTAAATAAGCCTGGCTTTACGCTGTCCACACACGTCGCCATTTTTCAGCCAAGTAGTTACGCTACTGAGCAAGTGGCACAGCTTCCCGTGTGCCCGTGAGCTAATGAGCAATAACGTCAAATCGGCAATGAAAAATCAGCTTCGTGTTGGTACTTTTCTGAATGAAATTAAGGCCCATTATAGCAATGACATCTTCGACTGTTTTACTTGGAAACAGAACGGATCAGACAGACGTAGCGCTGCTAATCGCGGCCAGTTCAGAAACGGCATCCTCCCTCAGACATTCTGGGGTTCACAGATTAGAAAGCGAGGAAAGGCTAAAGCTGGGTACACACTGGGCGATATATCGGCCGTCCAATCGATCGTCCGATATATCGCAAGCGTCGGGTGGGTGTGTATCCCCAGTAGATCAGTGAACGTCACCATTCACAGACATATTGCATCGGCTGCGCACCTGCAGGAACCCGGGAGAGAGCGACAGCCCGCCCACCTGTGACGTCAGGCCCAACACATCGGGCGGACGATTGGTAAGTGTAAGTGCACTTACCAATCGTCAGATAGGTCGGCGGTGTCGGCCCCACGATTAGAATTTCTGTTCTGCCTTTTGTGATCCGAGACGATTTACAAGGAAGAAAAGGTTTCTTGATTTTTTTTTTCCACATTACTACAGAAATATCCCTGAAAGGAGCAGAGCAAGATTGGGGATCCAGAGCCACGCCAGCCATGCCGTAGGTTGCCAATGTTTGCCGCAGAGGGCGCGATAACGGTTTGCAGTCTATGAGTACACGGCACAAATCAGGAATAGTAATAAGTATTATTTCAGCAACACTTACGATCAGCAGAAAGCAGAAAGCTTTCAATGGAAATTCTATAAAAATGTGTAAAGGTCGGACAGGGAAACCGCTCTGGCAGGGTGGCGTAAAGTCCAGACAAAAACGCCCGCTCCCCAGACTGTTCAGGGGCAGGGGTGGGAGCTAACCTATGTTTTGGTGTACAATGTGCTGAGGGGTCTGGGGGCCACACAGAGGTAGCATGCTGGGTGGGACAATGTAATAAAGAAGACCCTTTGTATGCTATGTTCCTCTTTTCACCTGTCACCCCCTCCTCACATCCTCCGAACCGTCCCGACAACACACCACGGAATTAGCGGAGCAGTGTGCCTGGAGATTCCTGGGAAATTGAAAACCATCGGCTGCCGACGGGGGGCATTAATCTCGCAGGAACCTGCCAGAACGCAAAGTGTTAAAGGCTGATTTTCAGCTGGAAGAATTAACAGGTTCAACGGCTTTGTGGCCTCGGCTGGTGTAATGATCACGGCGTACAATGTTGCCGCTTTGTTTTACCTGAGCGACCACCGGGCAGCGTCATTAGTGACTGACAGAGTCAAGTAATTAGTAATCTGTTAACCCCCCCTCCAGCACGATTAGCGAGTCGAATTAAAAATAAACCGATCCAATAAAGATGGGGATAAAGTTACATTTTAATCTCTGAGATCTCATTAAGTCTGTAGAAAGTCAGGAGCATTTACAAAACAAAATCACATCCGCGCAAAACGCTTAATGAAACCTCGGCTGCAGCCGGCTCGCCCTGCCAAAAGGGAAGGGAAGACGGCCAAGGAAACTGGAGATAGAGGGATTGGAGTTTGGAGAGGGTACCGGCGTGCCAAATAGCCGGTGATTTATTACTGCACTGAACAGGTAATCCGGGCGTTGGAATATGAATGGCTGACATACACCAGCTGCCCTCGGATTCACTTACTCTACCTACAGGCGGCCCCCCCCTGCTGGCAGCGACACTCGCCAAGGTCCTATTGGGGCACTAAGGGACGGTGGGTTCACTGTCACTGGATAAATTAAGCATAGGGCTCTATGGGAGATTCATTGACGGGTTAAATAAATAGGGTAGTACCTTACTCTAAACAGACTTCGGCAACCTGTGGCTATTGAGCTTCGGTAGAACTACAAGACCCAGCAATTTTCTTATAGGCACTACTTGGCCGTGTGACCCATGCCCAGCCGGCTGACCTCTGCTGTAAGTAAACCAGTCACACGGCCTGTGATCCCAGTATGCTGACGGCCAGATTATAGGACAGCAGCACAGTCTAAGCGCACCGGAATGGTCGGGTTGTTCCTAGGCACAGAGCCGGTGCTGGCGATGAACCAATGCCCATCGTGCCAACTCTCCTGTGCCTCCCCGGTCACCTGTCAGCAGCTTCTGCATCAACTGCCACTTAATGAAGTAACAGATATCAGAGACAGCAATTCTCCGCGGCTGGCACAGGGCAGAGAGTCGGGAGGGAGGGGGGGGACGGTGTTGCCCGGGCACTGTCCAAGCTCTTTGTACAGATCTACTTTGAGAGGACACTTTAATACATATGAGATCCTCGCTCATTCCAGGTAAGAACATATACTGAGATAGGCACATTTCACAACCAGCAGACAATTGCTCTATTTACAATTAAAAGACAACGAATACACAAATACACACACACAGCCACATAAAGCAGGAAAGCAACATAAACTTTTCAGTTTTAATGATACCTCCCTTTGTAACTTTGTGTTGTCTACTTTACGACAAACAGCCAGACACTGATGACAGCAGTAAGACAGTGGGTAATAGGTACAGATGTTACACAAAAGCTCACATGACGGGTGTACAGCAAGCTGGTGTCGCCGTAATTAGGAAGGGGAGATTGCAGTGACATAGGTGATAACTGCGAGTCTGCTTAGTCTCCCTTTCTCTGCCTGTTTTTGTCCCCTTGGTCCCGACATGCCAGCAGCAGAACTGGCTTGTCACTACAATGACCATGGTGCTTGTGGCAGGACACATATGTAGGAATAATTTTCACTGGTTGCACAGCGTGGGGGGGGGGGATAACAATGACCCCAATATTTATAATCCTATGTCAGCTTAGATGCCCATGCACCTGTGTATAACACACATAAAGCATGACTGTTAGCTAGGAGACTGCAAGCATGTCACTTCAGAGCAGGACTCGGAAGAGGCAAGTCACAGTGGCTGGCAGACACGTCAATGGGTCAGTAACACAGCGGTGATTTGATAAAACAAGGAGGATAATATATATTTGGGAGTGGACCGGCAGGGCGGACGGGGCCCTGTGAGGCACAGGATTACAGGTGGGCAGAGAATGGAGAAGGCAGTCTGGGGAAAAACAAGAAGCACAGCGGGTATGGGCAATGGGGTATTCTCTGTACCTTGCACCATTTAAAGGCAAGATGGCCGGCGTTGTCATGCAGCGTTTCACGGGGCGGCTTCGGACAGGCAGTGAGAGAAACACAAGAGAGGAGGGAAGCATGCCATTATATGGGCACAATGCTGGGAAGGTCGGCATCCTATACTAGTGAGCTGGGCCTCTGCCCTCTCAGATAGACACAGGGGGCTCTACCAGGACTCCAAATGCTATGCAGCGGATTTACCCATTAGGCAACCTAGGCTCCTGTCCAGGGCTCAGTGGGCATTCAGTGGCCCCGGATTACTCAAACAAGTTTTTATGTATGATTTGTTTTTGGCAAACTGAAGTTGGAAAGGGGGTCCAACCTATATATTATATATAATATTTTGCCTGGGTCCTCATGAGGCCATAAATAGGCTCTGCTACGCAGGCTTCCCGCAGATTGTCAGAGAGGTTTATAGAAGGGCCACTACGAGCCTGATAAAGCCCTCATGTCTCTAAGCAGACAGAACTACGGGTATAGATGAGAAGCCATGACTCCGTACTATGGTACCGAGGAGCGACAGGTAGTATCACGGCTATAAGGAGTCTGATATGGATGTTAGGAATCAGGGATGACGAGAATTGAACCATGTTATATGGAGGCTCATGACAGACAGTCTCTAACTACAGACATCTTATTCATACATGTCAGTCAATTGTACACTGCGTTCTGTGGACCGGCAGCTGTCATGTTGGCGACTGTCAATGCGGCCAAGCCCTGCGCAGTCAGAGAATGCTACAATCACAGCAATGCTTTGTAAGCTGATACAGAGAACAGGGAAGAGAAGGTCGGCTATGGTAGATATCAAAGCTAACAAAGTCAGCCATTCAGGACCCACACAGACGCAACAAGAGCAACAAATAAATGTTTTGCAGAGGAAAAAAAAAAAAAAAAAAGTTATTGTGATATTTATAGAGATATAAAAAAAAGTGATTATGTCACAGTTCTGCACAATACATCAAAATATATAGTTCATGGATTAGTTCCACTTTGAGAATGGAAGAATGCAGAATGTAAATATCTATAATGTAATATCTCTTGAAGTGTCTGAGACTGTGTAACATTTGTCACTGGCTCCTAGTGACTGGATAAGGCTGCACTCTCAGTGATGTCACTGGCTCCTAGTGACTGGATAAGGCTGCACTCTCAGTGATGTCACTGGCTCCTAGTGACTGGATAAGGCTGCACTCTCAGTGATGTCACTGGTTACTAGTGACTGGATAAGGCTGCACTCTCAGCGATGTCACTGGCTACTAGTGACTGGATAAGGCTGCACTCTCAGTGATGTCACTGGCTACTAGTGACTGGATAAGGCTGCACTCTCAGTGATGTCACTGGCTCCTAGTGACTGGATAAGGCTGCACTCTCAGTGATGTCACTGGCTCCTAGTGACTGGATAAGGCTGCACTCTCAGTGATGTCACTGGCTACTAGTGACTGGATAAGGCTGCACTCTCAGTGATGTCACTGGTTCCTAGTGACTGGATAAGGCTGCACTCTCAGTGATGTCACTGGTTCCTAGTGACCGGATAGGCTGCACTCTCAGTGATGTCACTGGTTCCTAGTGACTGGATAAGGCTGCACTCTCAGTGATGACACTGGTTCCTAGTGACTGGATAAGGCTGCACTCTCAGTGATGACACTGGTTCCTAGTGACTGGATAAGGCTGCACTCTCAGTGATGTCACTGGCTCCTAGTGACTGGATAAGGCTGCACTCTCAGTGATGTCACTGGCTACTAGTGACTGGATAAGGCTGCACTCTCAGTGATGTCACTGGCTACTAGTGACTGGATAAGGCTGCACTCTCAGTGATGTCACTGGCTACTAGTGACTGGATAAGGCTGCACTCTCAGTGATGTCACTGGCTCCTAGTGACTGGATAAGGCTGCACTCTCAGTGATGTCACTGGCTACTAGTGACTGGATAAGGCTGCACTCTCAGTGATGTCACTGGCTTCTAGTGACTGGATAAGGCTGCACTCTCAGTGATGTCACTGGCTTTTAGTGACTGGATAAGGCTGCACTCTCAGTGATGTCACTGGCTTCTAGTGACTGGATAAGGCTGCACTCTCAGTGATGTCACTGGCTTTTAGTGAATGGATAAAGCTGCACTCTCAGTGATGTCACTGGCTCCTAGTGACTGGATAAGGCTGCACTCTCAGTGATGTCACTGGCTTTTCGTGAATGGATAAGCTGCACTCTCAGTGATGTCACTGGTTCCTAGTGAATGGATAGGCTGTATGCTCAGTGATGTCACTGATTCCTAGTGACTGGATAAGGCTACACTCTCAGTGATGTCACTGATTCCTAGTGACTGGTTAAGGCTGCACTCTCAGTGATGTCACTGGTTCCTAGTGAATGGGTAAGGCTACACTCTCAGTGATGTCACTGATTCCTAGTGACTGGATAAGGCTACACTCTCAGTGATGTCACTGATTCCTAGTGACTGGTTAAGGCTGCACTCTCAGTGATGTCACTGGTTCCTAGTGAATGGGTAGGCTGCACTCTCAGTGATGTCACTGGTTCCTAGTGAATGGATAGGCTGTATGCTCAGTGATGTCACTGATTCCTAGTGACTGGATAAGGCTACACTCTCAGTGATGTCACTGATTCCTAGTGACTGGATAAGGCTGCACTCTCAGTGATGTCACTGGTTCCTAGTGAATGGGTAGGCTGCACTCTCAGTGATATCACTGGTTCCTAGTGAATGGGTAGGCTGCACTCTCAGTGATGTCACTGGTTCCTAGTGAATGAATAGGCTACACTCTCAGCGATGTCACTGGTTCCTAGTGAATGGATAGGCTGTATGCTCAGTGATGTCACTGATTCCTAGTGACTGGATAAGGCTACACTCTCAGTGATGTCACTGATTCCTAGTGACTGGATAAGGCTACACTCTCAGTGATGTCACTGATTCCTAGTGACTGGATAAGGCTGCACTCTCAGTGATGTCACTGGTTCCTAGTGAATGGGTAGGCTGCACTCTCAGTGATGTCACTGGTTCCTAGTGAATGAATAGGCTACACTCTCAGCGATGTCACTGGTTCCTAGTGAATGGATAGGCAATATGCTCAGTGATGTCACTGATTCCTAGTGACTGGATAAGGCTACACTCTCAGTGATGTCACTGGTTCCAAGTGAGTGGATAGGCTGCATTCTCAGTGATGTCACTGGTTCCTAGTGAATGGGTAGGCTGCACTCTCAGTGATGTAACTGGCTCCTAGTGAATGGATAAGGCTGCATTCTCAGTGATGTCACTGGCTCCCAGTGACTGGATAGGCTGCACTCTCAGTGATGTCACTGGCTCGGATGCATTATCAGAGATGTCACTGGCTCTTAGCGAATGGATAGGCTGCACTCTCAGTGATGTCACTGGTTCCTAGATAATTGATAGCCTGCAGGCTTTCTCCACTAAGAGTAGGTGCAGGTGTTCCCCCCCAGCCAAGAGAAACCAATCATATGACCGATGACTGACCATTAAGGCCTGAGATTGCGCAGGGTTTGCAGTAGATGAGGAACACAGTGGCTGACCTGCTTCTGGTAGTTGGTCCTTGCAGATTCCTCTTGGGCCAGGACCATTTCTCGCTCTGCCGTGATCTGCACGCTCTCTCGCAGAGCCTCCTCCAGTTCCTCGATGCGATCATCTTTCTGATGCATGACGTCCTGCAGAAAGGAAGGCAGACTCAGTGAGGCACGAAGTTCCCGTAGAGATCACAGAGGCCAAGGGAGAGAAGAGCCAAGAAGGAAACGTTGAGCGTCTTCGAGAAGAGCAGCAGACAGTTGGGCAACAGCAGAGGTGATTAGCGGAGAAGCAGAGCAGGTTAGAGATGTTATGGAAGCAGAAGATGCCGGTTTACTTGTGGCAGAGACAGAAAAGACCAACAGGTGCTGTAAACTCATAGGCAGATGTATGGCAGTGGAAACGGAGAGTGTCCATGCCAGGTCTTAGGCATGAGGTTGTCTGCATGCGGATCGAGGCTGCGGCAAAGGAGGCGTATTGGTTCAGTCCTGCAGAGGAGATAGCGAGGAAGGAGGAAAGCGGATGGCGGGAGATGAAAGCGGCAGAGCGATGTTAGCAGCAGAGGTTAGACGAGCTTCTGGCAATCAGGATGGATAATCTGGAGCTGGTTAGTTTGCGTTAGTAAAAGCGGATTTCTGCGTTTAGATAAACCCATTAGGTTATTCGCCGGCCACATTCAGATAAAAGCATAAAATAGTGAGGACAGACACAGCGGCCCCTAGATGTGCCGCTCGGACAACACCCACCATAGCCCAAGTTGTCTGGTTCCATCCGAAAACAAATGGATCTTAGACTGTCATGACACTCAAAGCGTGCAGCCCCCATTTGGGATAAACGGCTACGTTACATAGTGCAGAGCTGCTGCTCTATACAGAGCACAGGAGCTGCCCTGTATACTACAGAGGCAAAATACAATGGACGGCAAGTCTCTCGTGTGATCACAGACGGAGCAGTGTGCAGCGACCGGTAATGGTTTACGTAAGTCAGTGTTCCGCTCGCTAGCACATGGTCACAACATCCCCGAATACAGAATGCCAGGCGGACAGCAGTTACAGTTCTCCATTGCTCTCCTCTAACCCCCTGCCCTGTTCCGGTGTTGATGTCCCTTCTCAATCACAAACAGCTCAAGCAGCTAATAGTCGGCTCAAGCAGCATACACAGGGGACGATATTGGTGAAAGATTTCCCTTCAACTTTCTGTAGTGCAGGACACACGATATTGGGTGTACACACTGAACGATCCTGCCACAGCTCAGAACAGGCAATTCTTGACGATATCGTCCAAAGTGGCCTGCATGTACGGACGACAAAAGACATAGTTATCGTCCGGCGGGAGCGTGCATCGTTGGTCTTTCATTGCATACACATGGAACGATATATATCGTTGAATGATATCGTTATCGTTCAAAGATATCGTCTCGTGTGTATGCCCCTTAGACAACATCTTGAAGCAAACTCAATGTATCGCATTTGTTTGTACTATAAAAGATGGAAATATGGCTTAAGCTGGGTACACACTATAATACGATGTGCGTGCCCAGAGACGGAACGATGCAATGGAGCGTTGCATCGTGTGCTGTACACACTCCACGATCCGACGTATGCCGCCGCAAAGTATCGTTACATGCTGCGTGTAGCAGCCTGACGTCATTCATTGTATCGTCCCATCTCTGCCGGGCAGAGCAGCAGATGGGACAATGCGATGAACGGTCATCGTGAACCTCGGATCGGGAGTACACACTGCATGATCTGTACGATATATATTGCGCCGATCAGCGACGGAACGCTATATTGTCCAACAGAACGTAGAGTGTGTACCCAGCTTTAGTGTAAGCCAGGCCACAGTGTGACATGGTACGCTGTGCAAATCCTGGGAGGCCGACAGTAACGAAAGCCGGACGTGGTGCTCCAAGCAATAGATCAGAATAGACGATGACGATGGTCATTAATAGGGGCAGCAAAAACAGAGAGCAAGAGCCAGCTACCCATGGCTTTCAAAGATCAATGGGCAATGTTTCCAGAGTTCCATCAAGTTTACAAACTCAGCCTCTACTGAGAGTCCATGATTATCAGCGGTTTCATGTTATTGTTTATATTCTACGCCGCTTAGGTAAATACTGTGCTATAGGACATATATCTATAATCATGCTGGTTTATTTACTGAATTCGGTCAGAGGCGTGTGCCGTGGGATGGACCACGTAGGCAAATATGGCAGCGTTCACTGTGCAACTTACGAAAGATAGTGAGTATGCAGGACGCTGGATAAACCAAACACTGTTCCAGGTTTAGGTCCCTCTTGAACTTGCTCCATCCCCCACGGATAACGGTTATCCAATCACTTGACCATCTTATCTCAGGTAACGCGCTCGCCAGACGACTGGAATCAGCCGTCTGATCAGGAATCTGCTGCTTGGGCTCTAGAGTCTGACCAGAGGGGATGCCCAAATGAAATCCAGATGCTGGATCTGAAGTGGATTTCTAAGGAAAAGGGGCTGAGAGTTGTTTCCAGGAGAGGAGACGGGATTGTGTTACATGCTCGCATGTATTTTTCTATTTTTTATTATTAGACGGAAATGGTTTGTGTTAAGCCTTTTCTGGAAGGTTCGTAGCTCTTCGGCTCAGGAAACGCTCTTGCTTGACGATGGAGATGCATCTTCGGGAAGTTAAGTCTCTGCACCCTGGACGGTGTGTGTCAGGAGGGGGGGGAGCTGGAGGTTGGGCACTGCAAACATATTTAAGCAATAACTTCAGGTCTCCCTGCAGAGGTGCAGTTAAAACTAATCATACGCATTAAACATCAGGAATTCTTGCACGGGACTAAAAGCGCAGTTAGTATGGCGGTATAATTAGCCTGGGCTGTTCCTGAAGTGGAGGCGGGTTATGAGGAAATTTACCTTTGACAAGAACGGCCCGAAGCCCCCTCCTCTTATATATGCTCCCACTGCTGCACGGCCTCTATTGTTGGAAGTAGTCCATTGTAGCTGTTACTTCGGCACAGAAATCTCCCAGGGAAGGAGTCTGTCAACACTTCCATTAATCTCCCTGAGCACGAGGGTGGAGGCCACTTGGTAATCTCCCAAAATCTAGGCCCCCACGCCAATACCCAGAAGCAGAAACTCGGGTGGCGGGCACTGCTGGGCTGAGCCACTGGTTGTTTAACCTCTCCCCAGTGACTGATCAAACTCTTCCCACTGAGACGATAGTATATGCTCTACTGGTAAGGGGGACTTTGCTGTCTGTGACACAGGAATGGAACGAGCTTTTACAACCGATAACGGTGCCTCGTGCCTCAGTGATGAGATTTGATCATCGGGAACCACTGCATATCTGTACTGGTATAGAGCCGACCATCCATGACGAGAGCCGGGTGCTGCCGATTTGTGATGATTCTTCAGTATGAGAATTGGAATTCTGCCGCCCTGGGTGTGGTTTTTATTAGGGATGTGCAGGCTCGGGATAGGTTCGAATTTTCCTGCCAAGTTCGGATTTTTCCCGCCAAAAATCGGGTCTCAGAAAGAGGCAAAACGTCATCTTTCAAGGACAATCATCATCGTTCCTGGTCAAAAGTCCATGAAAGATGACGTTTTGCCTCTTTCTGAGACCCGATTTTTGGCGGGAAAAATCCGAACTTGGCGGGAAAATTCGAACCTATCCAAGCCTGCACATCCCTAGTTTTTATACTTTCCTGTCCAGACTGGCTAATCTGAATGGTGAGAGATAAAATGGGAGATGCCCATTCTAGGAAACCCCCCACCATCTCCAGGTACGGGCTCCCCCTAAGTAAAGGGTCGACCTCCATCACAGACCAATACTGATGCGCGCCTAGGTGTGAGGTGGATGAGTTATTGGAGCATAGCGGCTGCATTTGCGTTGGATTAGCAGCACGGAGTAGGCGCTCGGGCGCACATCAATCTATGCAGAAACAAAATGAACGTTCCATGGGATGGAAATCACCACCACTCCCAGTCCACAATGTAACTATTTTATCTCTTCCGGGATTGGGCCTCGGTCGGCGCAGTTAATGGCACCAGTTTTGCGCTTTCATGTAGCGTTTTAGCAGTATAGTGTATCTCTGGGCGCATTGCTGGCATTGTGATTAAAACCGTCAGACATACATACGTGTGCGACGGTTCTGATCACAAAAGACAGTCCAGGGGGTTATTATTTACTAAAAGTTCGGGTTTATAGAAGTAGAGGTCTTGCCTAAAGCAACCAATCAGATTCTAGCTATTGTCTTCTAGCAGGTGCTAGATAAATGATAAGTAGACTCTGATTAGTTGCTATGGGCAACATCTCCACTTCTAAAAACTCTCACTTTGGAAACTATACCTCATATATGTCCATCATTTAAGCCACAATAATGTTAAATAGAGCAGTATAGATGTCTATCCCTCCACAAACGTAAAGCTAAGGTCAAAACAATAGTGGAACATTTACAAACAATAACAAAAGACCCAGCTGCCCCTTAGATAGTAAGCTCTTTTGCGAGTAGAGGGCCTGATTTAGTACGGAGCGCAACTGTGGTTGCAATAGCGATTACGCACGCAGTCTCACTGCAAAGATATGTTAATGTCTGCGATCGCAATACCACGCGCATCCTAACATAAGGACGCCCACTTTACCTTACACACATCCGTAATGTTTAGCAAGACTGCGAAACCATCGGTAACATGGAGTACCATCGCAGCCTCACGCACACTTGCACAAGGTCTCACCTTACTCAGAAATTGCTAACCTCATCGCACGCTATAAGGCCTCGCAGTGGCTAATTTATGCACGCCCCTGCAACGGCGTTCAAACGCACTGATGCGGCTGCGTTTTCGCCGACTACCTCCCAAACGATACTACCTGTGAATCACTCTGCGATGGGTCTGCGCAGTCACTGCGTCGCAGTCACGATCGTAGTGGAGGGTTCGCGCACTGCAATGCATAAGCAGAACGCAACAATCGGCCGATTGCCTGCGTAATCGCAGCCGCGGTCCTTACTGAATTTGGCCTAGAGTCCCGATTTCTATTATTTTACCAGCTTTGTAATTGATATATTTTTATAATGGTTATACCCTGCATATACTGCCCCGTGGGAGACTAATATGAGGCTCTTATTTAATAGGCACAAAGGGCCTGATTCAGTCCCGCTCGCGAGCACATAGTGCTCGCAAGCGCGTCGATGGTCAACCAGTGCACACGCGCGGCGTGAGCGAGCCCCGGAGCAAGCGAGAACTACACTCACTCCGGGGCGGCTGTCGATGTTGATCGACAGCTCGCCCCGTTTTGTAGGCAGGGAGGGGGGGGAGTGGCTGGACAAACTCAGACGTTCCCGAAGGAACGCCTGCCGTTTGTGGGCGGCCTTACTGACAACATTCGTGATGTTAGTAGTGAACTTCCTGCTCTACTCTAGCAGGAAGTTCACTCGGGCTTGCGGGAACCAAGACCCTACCACAAGGGTCTCGTCGCAAGCTCGATGGTCGTGATAATCGCGACCATCGCCAGGACGCTCGCAAAAGCTGTGGGTGTATGCGAGCAGCCTGGAGGCAGATTTTTTCTCTTTTAAATCCACCATCATTCAGAGCGAGCGCTCGCAAATCGCCCAAAGTCTACTTCACCCAAAGGCGAGCATTGTAGTCAGCGAGCGGCTACTTTCGTCCAAGCAGTTTCCTCTAACCCGCACAATGGTACATATGTACCCGGACCAGAGCACCAGCTTCCTAAATCACACCTCTATGTTATCAGTGCAACCTGTGGCTCTCTAAGGGCCTTAATTATCATACGCAACGAGTGATAAAACTCAGTATGATAAATGGTGCTCCAGCCAATCAGCTCCCGTCTGTCATCTGTTTGAAAAATGGGAGCCGATTGGCTGGAGATCCATTATCATACACAGCGAGTTTTATCACTCATTGTGAATGATAAAACTTGTTGATAAATGAGGTCCACAGTCTGCTGGGACAGCCAGAAGGCTGGGACTTGTAGTCCCACCACAACTGGAGAACAGCAGGATGTGTAAGCTTGTTCATCACGCACAGGGGCAGTATGGGAGAACCAACACTGTATGCAGTCCCTGGTTAGCAGTTCTTCCGTTTTAGCCACCGACGACAGTGGTATTCTGGGACTTGTAGTGCAGCAATCAGTGAAGAGTGCTATAAGTTATACGTAGCAAGATAAATCACCAGGAAAGCATCTTTGAGATAACAGGAACTGTGCGCCCTAGGGGGAGCCCACCTGGGGAATGGTAAAGGGTAAAAAAATAAAGTTTGGGGACTTTATGTCCATTCTGCTGTAAATATGGTGGTTTGAAGGCTTCAGACTGGAAACAAATTATGCACCATGACATTCTGTCTCTCAGGCCTCTGACATCACTTCGCTCGTACGTTTGCTTTCATGACAGGAAAACTTGTCAAACACTGTTTGAGAAAACCTTCAGAAGCTAAACAAGTACAGGGCCTGGCCCCTCAGTGACCGTCTCCGATACCACTGCCGTTTAACATTCAACAGACGACACTTCATCCAGGTTAACCGGTGTCTGCTGGTCCCACAGTGGCCCGTCTCTATGCTGCAACTTCCACGGGCAGCTCGGTGCAGACCCAGCTCGAACAAGAGACATCCAGTCACGCAATGTATTTGTCCAAAGTAAACAGGCTGGGTGAGCTGGAGCAGGCCCAAACCACAAACCCTGTGCGGACACCGTGGCGGACAGCCAGCTCTGTGAAACAAGATGGCCGCCAGCAGGTCCCTCCGTGTGCTTCGTGGCATCCCTCCAAACCACCGTCCCTCAGGGGCCTGAATTCATCCTTCCAAATACAACAACCTGAGACACAGAGGCCAAGCACCTAAATCACAGGCTCTTAGAGAGGGCACGGAGAGGCCCCACTGACTAATTGGAGGCATTTTTTCAGGGGCCCTAATCCATCTCTCTCGTGTTCATCTCTGTGAATGGACCCTCTGTCGCTTCCCTTTGCCAGACACTAATAGGAAAAGCTTCTAGGATGTTCTTGAAATATTTCCACCAAGAGACTGACGAGTTCAAACTCTTTCTAGCAAGAGGCAGAAACCTCTGAGCATCTTTCGGAAATTCTTCCATAAACAAAACGGAGAACACTCAAAATGAAAGTACAGTTTATTGCGGTAAAATGTAGTAAAAATTAGAATTATTAGTCCAGCAGCTGCCAGTCAGTGTACACGCGATGCAGACACTGGAGGATAACATGGCCGCCCTCTGGTCAGGTAGAGATAATTCAGCAGATACAGAAGATGACTGGAGTTCGCAGCTCCTTCTCCCAACTCTGTGCCACGTCCCCTCTCATCTCTATGGAATCCGCAGCTGGGGTGTGTGCTGGGAGTGGATTTGTATGGGCGGACGTGCAGATGGCCTGTACGAGTACATGCTGATTTTATTTTCCGAGGTCTTATAATATCGTGCTATTAATTCTGGCCAAAACCACACAGACCAGAAAAGTTCTAAAACTGGGTCTTCTGCGAACTGACCGCCTGATTCAGAGCCGCTCGTAAGCGGCCGCTCGTTCATTCCGAGCAATGTTTGCACAACTGCGCATGCGTACGGATCGTAATAAGCATGCGCGAACCAGTCAGTGCAGCCGAAAATCGGTTGTTCGCTATATAGCGAATGCCTGCTAATATGAGTGACAGGAGGAGGCGTATGTGGGTGGTAACAGGCGAAGGTGCTTGAAAACGGGGAGTGGAGATCAGAACGCAGGCGTGCTTAAAGATCAAAACGGGCGTTTTATGGGTGTGCATAATTAATACAGCAGCGTCATCGACCACGTCACTGGGTTATTTTATAGTCAGAACTGCTCGCAAGATTGCGGTAGGAAAAACCAACCACAAGAATAGCGAGCAGTTCATACGCTGTTCGATGTACTCGATTAATCTAATAAATAGCGGACATGACGTAGGATGCGAGCGGCCAGGGGGCGTATTTATCCAAAAAACGACCGCAAGTTTGGTTCGCTCGTTCAGACCTAGAGGCGTGAACAGACCGCAAAGAGCGAACGGTTCATTTGAATAGCCACCCCCTTTTTTCTGAACGAGCGAGCGCTAATAGCGTCCGGCTCTGAATCAGGCCCTAAATCGTTTGGCTAAAGTGACAGATATATAAAATTATGATGCGGATGTACAACGATATAGTATATATGTATATGCGTCTATAGTGATATAAACATATCTGCGCATTCTCGTCTCAGCATGATGTGATGATAAAATGTGTTATTATCCCTCGGTCGCTGCGTCCAGGAGTCTAAACGCAGGATTTTCTACAGCAAACTCCCCAGAGGCCGTTAAGACCCCTTTTTCTTTCTTTCTTGATTTTTTTTTTTCTGTTTTTTTTTTGTTTAAATGTAATGAAATGAATGGACGGATGTTTTACCATAATCTTAGCAATGCATCTGAACTGCTTTAATTATGCTCCCAAAAAAACTTCTGTCTGGACGGAGGGTAGAGGGTTTGCGGGGGGCAATTAGAGGCCCAGCATGCCTTGCCATAAGTCCCAGCATGCCTTGCCATAAGTCCCAGCATGCCTTGCCATAAGTCCCAGCATGCCTTCCAGAGTTTTAGCATTCCCTAATAGCAAAACTGTGGCAAGGCATGCTGGGACTTGTAGTTTCACAACAGCTGGAGAGCCACAGGTTGGCCAGACCTGGTATAGAGGGTATGTGGGGGGGGAGGCAGCTTGAACAAATAGGCCCATGCGTGTGTGGAGAGGGGGTGGCAGAGATATACAGAAGGTGACCCCCGCTATGGTGTGTGCTCTCCTGCTGGGGGTTGCAGAGACGCTACTAGGGCAGGAGGGGGAGGGGGCTGTCGGAAATACGCATTACTGCACATAATATATAAAGTGTTGATGACTGGAACTGGGTCACAGCACCCAGTACCGTCATTTCACCATTACACCAAAGCATCCAATTCAGGACCTGATTCAGACCTGCTCGCTCCCAGCGTAAGCACGCCCAGCAAGGCAGGCGGTCGCACGGCAAGGCATTAGCACCCTCACTATGTCTTGGCGAGTGATCACTTTGCGTATGCAGACGCCCACTTGCGCACGTCATTTCCTGGAAGAGCATGAAAACATTGGTACATCGAGCACCATCGGTTGTGCTCGCAGCGCTTGAGGTTGACTATACCGTGCCGCCAGCACTGCGATCCCTTCAGTGATAAATACAAGCAGGTGACGTGTACAATGACGCTGCCTGTTAATTATACACGCCTATGGAACGGCGTTGAAACGCTCAGGCACGCCTGCGTTCGCACTTCCACTCCCCCGTTTCTAGTCGCCTGCCCCTGTTACCACCCACAAACGGCCTCTCCTGTCACTGATTCCACTGGGTTGCCTTTGCAGGGCGTGCGAGTGCATCCCGATCGCTCGTACCAGTTTGCGCACGCGCGCTGTAAAGTATACGCATGCACACATTAGCAAACATCGCCAGCAACGAGCGATCGCCTGCTAGCCAACAGGTCTGAATCAGGTCCTCAGTTGCTGTATAGCAGTGGTATTCAACATGCAACCCTACAACTGCTGTGGCACTACACATCCCAGCATGCCCTACCACAGTTTTAGCTGGCCCTAATAGCAAAGCTGTGGTAAGGCATGCTGGGATGTGTAGTTTCACAGCAGATAAAAGGCCCCATGTTGACTATCTCTGCTGTACAGGCAGTAACACATGCAGGAGGCAGAGTATGGGGGCGCAGCGGCTTCCGTCTCAGGAAGAGGCGCTGCCGGCATCAGTCTGCCTGCGCCGTCCCACAGGAGAGATGCATTTTCCATTACAGGACAGCGAGTTCGCAGAGCCCACCACAGACCCCAGAGAGGGGAGGAACGGAGGAGGAAAGCTGCAAGACTTCATTACAGCCCCTTCTGTCTCCCAGCGCTCCCGGTCTGAGCCCTTCTTCATCTCTAAATGAAAATATTCCGCTCAGGTCCAGCTGCACATGTGGGATTTGGGAATAGGATGTAAGAACAAGTCCCGTCCCCCACCTCACACCTCTACTGATAACCGCTAACTTTCCCCAGAGACTCCCGGAATGCAGAAATCCCCCCTACACATTTTACTGCTCAAAGCTGATCTCAAAATCATGTATCAGAGTAAACAAATTAATCATTTAACCCGGCCGTAATAGTTGAATTCACTATATATCCTCAATGAGCTAGCACGTAGTTATTGTTTAATACAGAGTTGCGCTTCTCTAACTCATCAGTGTCACAGCTGTGCAACTATATAAATCTCACAATACAGTGTTTTATACACAGCGCATGCAGCCCTGTCCTCACTAACACATCACTCATCTCCTGATATACTCTGTGCTGCTGGGGACCCTGCTCCTCCCACTATATAACTCTCAGTCTGTGGCTTCCTGCTGCCTCCATTCCCCTCCTCACATTACGTCACTACCCCTGTCACATGCAGCCCTGTCCTCACTAACACATCACTCATCTCCTGATATACTCTGTGCTGCTGGGGACCCTGCTCCTCCCACTATATAACTCTCAGTCTGTGACTTCCTGCTGCCTCCATTCCCCTCCTCACATCGTGTCACTGCCCCCGTCACATGCAGCCCTGTCCTCACTAACACGTCACTCATCTCCTGATATACTCTGTGCTGCTGGGGACCCTGCTCCTTCCACTATATAACTCTCAGTCTGTGGCTTCCTGCTGCCTCCATTCCATAATGGAGACAGATAGAGCAGAGGAACAGTAAAGTGAAATGTCCGCAGGGGCCAGAATAAGAAGGTCCGTCCTGAGGTTTGGGGTTACAGCTTGCTACCTGTAGCTGCTGAGAGTTGTCCGTCAGGTTGTCCTCCCTCCGCCGGGCCTCCTCCAGGAGCTGGGCGTTCTTCTTCTTCTCCACTTGCTCTTTGTGTTTCAGAGTTGCCACCTTCTTATTCTGGTCTTTATTTTGCCTGAAAAAGAAGCGACATACAGTGAGATCTCGGTGTAATACAGGTGCAGGGATTGGCTATGTGCCAGACAGGCGTACCACATACATGACAAGTGCAGGTATCTCCCCGGAGAGCCATGTTACTGTGCTATCTGCTCCTGCACACAGCACTAACACACACACAATATTACCGCATTAATCACTATAACAGGACGATCGCCACTAAATACATCTCCTGTAACCCTGAGCATAATTCTAATTTTTGTCAGCGCAGCAATAAAACGGCGCCGTCCGTCCATATTACACCGTTACACGCCCTCCTGCAACTTTACTAAAATAGGTTACATTATCCCGATGCCCGTATTCGGGGTCTCATTCAGAGCCGCTCGTAAGCGGCCGTTCGCTCGTTCCGAGCGATGTTCGCACATCTGCGCATGCGTACGGTTTGTAATACGCATGCGCGAACCAGTCAGTGCGGCCGAAAATCGTGTGCTCGCTAAATAGCGAATGCCTGCTATTTTGAGTGACAGGAGGAGGCGTTTGAGGGTGGTAACAGGGGAAGGTGCTTGAAAACGGGGAGTGGAGATCCGAGCGCAGGCGTGCTTAAAGGTCAAAGCGGGCGTTTTATGGGTGTGCATAATTAATACAGCAGCGTCATTGACCACGTCACTTGGTTGTTTTATAGTCAGAACTGCTCGCAAGATAGTGGTAGGAAAAACCAGCCACAAGAATAGCGAGCAGTTCATACACTGTTCGATGTACTCGATTAATCTATTAAATAGCCGACATGACATATGATGCGAGCGGCCAGGGGGCGTATTTTTCAAAATTACGACTGCAAGTTTTGTTCGCTCGTTCAGACATAGAGGCGTGAACAGACCGCAAAGAGCGAACGGTTCATTTGAATAGCCACCCCTATTTTCTGAACGAGCGAGCGCAGATCGCTTCCGGCTCTGAATCAGACCCTCAGTGTTCTGCCATCAATGAAGTTATAGAAATACATTGTATACAAGAGCGGGGAATTTCTGTGTCATATTCAAGGGCAGCGGAAATAAACTAGGATACCTGCTGACATAATGACAATGCTAAAAAGCACAGCAAGAAACAAGAAGGCAAAATAGGGACTGTATTTAGTAAGGATTGCAGGAGGTGACTTCAAAGTGACATGAAGATGGAAATGACTCAATACATAAGGTTTACATGGACATCAGCTGTATTAACTGTACATGTTCTCCCAGCATGGCAATGGGCCTGCATGTAACATAGATGTATATGTGGAACTAAAACAAGGGGGAGGTAGCGGTAACAAGCCCTAAAGGAAACAAATTGCACGCCAATCCACTGTGGTTTGGACGCAGAACTGCGGCTGTGTGAGGACGCACCACGCCGGACAGAGCCCAGATCCTGTGTACTCGTGGTGGGCTGGACGCTCACCCTCTAATTACCCAACATCACGAGAGGCCATGAAAGCTCATTTCCTAACGAGGCAGGAATAGCTCATCAGAGCCCGAAGCCGTGCACCAAACACCAACGCGGGGAGCGTTTCCAGGCACCGGTGGGTTCTGAGAAAGTACTGCTCCCCCCTGGCACCAAAATAAATAGGGCAACATTGCTGGAACAATCACAGCTGTGATAAAGAGAGAACGAATGAAAAAGCGCTAAAAAGCGCGATCCAGAGACTACGATAAATAAAGCATGGACGTGGATCTAAAAATTCTGTATAGGGCTATATAAAAAAAAACAAAAACAAAAAAAAAAAAACAAAGTATAAACGTCAACATCCATCGATACGGCGCCAACACTTTGCTCATCGTAAAGCCTCCCCAGTACCGTCCATTGTTACAATATTCCCTTAAAGTGCCCATCGCCGCGCTGTGCGAATCAGCACAACCGCCGGCAGATCTGAAAGGAGCGCATTTGCGGTTTCCGCCGCGCCTCGGACTCCGTTCCTCACCCCCATACTGTACAGAGATAAATGTTATTACGAGAGTAAGGAGTATGAATAATGACTTAGTACAAGGGCCAGAGAGACAGTAAATACAATGTAAACGCCGTGGTTCCATATACTGTACATTGGTCTTATGGCCGCTTTGCTGGCGTTTGGGAAGGTCGTATCCCAAGAGATTCCTCTATTACCACCCAGGGGCTTCGGTTATTAACAGACCAGCCACATGGCAGTGAAAGGGTTACATGCCAGGCAGCTGGCGGTACAGAGATTGCTACAGAGCTGGCACTCTAGGGTGGTCTCACGGTGACCCGGGCCCTGACCACACAATAGGTTTTTGCTGATGGCTTTGAACACACGGATTGCCCAGAATCATCCAGGGGAGCTGGCCTCATTGACAGAGACAATGGTCCGTCCGGGCATTCACACACGGGACAATCACACAGCGCTCAGTGGCGGGGGCGGTTTTGTACAGGTAGCCCGGACTCAGCACAAGCTGCCGGATAACCAACGCTGACGGGGCAGGGGGACAGACTCTCCCCCCCACCACACACACATTAACCCTTGCATCAGCAGCACAGAGTTACATCAGCCCTACGTTGCACCGCTCAACACAAATCCTCTTGCTCAGTAAAGTGCTCATCGCTCAGTCTGAAAAGATGTCTCCGTCGCTGGACGCGCGGCCTGGACGCCGGCAGTTTTATATGCAATTCAGCAAACGCAAACAACCCAGAATAAAGCCAAAAAGAGTCATGTATTTGGTGAAAGCACCATAACAACCAGACCCAACTACATTATGCCGCCCCCAATAATTAAAGTCTAAGGGGGAGATGTATCAACGGCAAAAATGCGGTAAAACCCCCGAAAATGCAGGTTTACCGCATTCCCCGTATGTATTAAGCAGCAGAATGCTTCGCGTCGCTAGGTAACGCCACCTTCAGGTGTTGTTACCCAATAGAAGCCTATGGGCTTCTTAACGCGACGCTCGGGGCTGGGATGGATCCGATCGGATCCCTCCCATGAGCCCCCGCGGCCTGCGGCCTTCTGCGCATGCGCAGAAGGACTTCTGGGTGTTCATCCCGGAAGTCCCTCTGCCCGGCAGCATCGCAAAGGACAGCTCTCATCGAGAGAGCTGTCCTTTGCGAAATCCTTGGTACATATGTACGCGAAGTCAAGGGGGATGTACCGCATCGGTGTTGTCGCCGTTAATACATCTCCCCCTAAGAACACCCCCCAGTAAATTATCATCATTTATTTTTATAGCGCCACAAGTGTTTTTATAGCGTCTTACGAAGTACAGAAACAAATAGGTGACCAGTGACTTACAGTACAGTACAATACAGTACAATACAGGACAAGGACATGGATAATATACATTAGCGACCATAACACCCACATAAGCAGCAGAAACGGTCTACCACATTCTCTGGGGTTTCTACAACTCCCGTCGGCTGGTAAGCCATGCTGGGAATTGTAGTTCCACGGCTAATCTGTTGGCGATGACCTTAATTGTTGACGGATCCCATAAAGTGCTGAGCGGACCGGGGAAGCTGCACAATGCCCTGTAATATTGCTGTATTCCTGACACATGTCCAGCTGTCCCTTGGGATGGGGCGAAGGGGTTGTAAGTTTAAGTGATATTATCTGCATGAAAGACAGAGGTCTCCAGGGACAAGAAGGGACTTAAGATACGGCCCACCCCCCCCTGGCTTGGAGCAGGAGTCAGTCTATGGTAAGGGGTCTCCTGGCAGACTGATGCCAAGTCCCAACAATTCATTACCAATAGAACCAGAGCTGCTGACAGAAGGAACCAAAGCCAGTACTCCCTAACCTTAACCTCCCCCCAAGTGCCTAACCCTAACCCCCCCCTTCCCTTAGCCTAAACCTAAGTCACCCGGGAGGGTGCCTAACCCCCCTTCCCTTAGCCTGACCTTATCCCTCCCGGGGGGGGATCCTAATCCTAAGTCCCCCCCAGGAGCCCTTAACCTAACCCTCCCCTCCCGGCGGCTGTCCGCACCCGGCTAACCTTCGTTCGGTATGCTGGGCGTGTGGCTCCCGGCGTAGGTATAATGACAGGCGTCAGGATTTCGACACCTGTCATTAGTCCCCTGTCGGGATTGCACAGTCGGAAAGCCGGCGGTCGGCATTTCGACCGTCGGCTTCCAGACTGCATCCCGTGACGGGTCATCTGGACAATAACACAGGATGGATGGGAGTTGTAGTGCAGTAAATTCACCGGACCCTACACGTTACACGTTACGCGGATGACGTCATTTTGCCTGGCGGAAACTTAATCTCCGTATTCAATTGCAAACACTTTTTCGCGTCCACGGAAAATCAATGCAATGTGATAGGTGAAAAAGATTCGCCTCTGAATAGGCGGTGAAAAAGTGCAAAATGGTTATTTTCGGGTGCAAAGGTGTGGAAACCGAGAAAAAGTGAGGAACACCCCAAAACAGCGCTTTCATTTTGGGGGCGAAAAAGTCGAAACGGGGGGGTACAAACTTAAAAACTAGCGAAATAGACTTTTGGGGGGTCTGCAAGTATGTGTCAGGAGTTATTTGATTGCAGGTGCTTGCGGCAGGTGTGTTTTTTAAAATTGCATGTGAGACTTTAAACCATGCTAGCACCCATTTTCACGTACCCCAAATTTGACAGGACTACTTCTTTTTACAAAAAAATACTGCTTAATGCTATTCTTCACCACAAAGACGCTAATAAAAAGCTATTGAAACAACTTAAGTAACCGAAATAGCTTTATTAGGGCTATTCGGGGACCTCTACATTGATCACTAATATTAGTGCATCTTTTTGGGGTGTTCTGGCAGGTTTCCCCATTTCTGACAGCACTTTCCGCCTGTTCCGACTTCACGGGTTGCGTTTTTGCGCATTTTGGAATTGAATACGCCAAATAACGGGGGGCGCGTCCGACAAGTTTCCGCGTCCAGAACACGCGATGTCGGCGGAAAGTCCAGCAGGCGAAACGTTATCGCGGGTGTGAAACTAATTGAATACGGGACAAAGGCGGGAAACATTTGCGCACTTTGCAGGATATCTTTAAACGAACAGCAAATGTGCAGCAAGCCATCGGCAATTACAGGAGTGACTGGAAACGTTGCGCTACCGTTAGGATAGACCGGTATCAGCGCACCTCTGCTCATCTGTCGCGGCACAGATCACACGACCACCAAGCGATGCCGCATTCCCCTTCACCTGCCCCAGGTGAGTTATATTACTGCCTCCGAGTGACGGAGATTCTTGTAGACTTATTTATAAATCCTAAAAAAAAAAAAATGTCTTTAAGAACTTTTTATATGAGACTATTTTTGTCTTTCTTCCCCGGAGCCATGAGGCATTACATGTATGTGACGTGTAGCTGCCATGTAACACCAGTCAGACGGGAGACTGGCTCGCTGGTAGCTGCTGCAGGGACCCCGCCTGACCGTCTTCTCTCCCTCTCTGCGAGTTTTATCACTTTGTGAGGTTTGGGTGAGAACCAAGATACATAGAGCAGAGCCAGGGAGAAACCGCACAGATAACAGAGGCTTTCAAGCCGGGCCAGCACTAGCGGATGTTGTATAAATGTCCTGACCGCCGCCTTCTGGGGGGGGAGAGCGTCGCAACGTGTAGCTGCGGCTAATATAGTGATCCGAGAAAAGAGCAGCCGTAAACGTCACATATCTACGGATTAAAGTCTATTTTGAACCACTGGCAGCGTACCCGCCACCTGCACGCAATAGAGGCAGCCGTATTGAAGGCCAGCCCAATATTTTTGCAACCTACCAATTAAACCAGGAAACTGTGTAGCTATATAAAGCAACTTGTATTTAGGGCTAGTTGTCCGTTACAGTGAACTCATGAAACCTGGGCTCCAGCTGTTGTTGAACTACAAGTTCCAGCAGACTCTTAACTCTTTTTTTGTTTAGTAACGTTTATTTGCGAGTCGCTATACTGTTGCCTATGCGATGTGCCAGAGCAGTGATCGCTCTGAGCAAGAAAAAAAAAAATTTGTGGGTCCCATGGACCCCTCACTTTAAAAAGTTGGGGTCCTACTATACAGTTTCTGGGTCCCATCACATATTATGGGAGGTGAGGGCAGGCAGCAGTTGGGACAGTGCTGGGGGTAGATGGAGTAGAAGGGGTTAAGGGCAAGTAGCAGTTGGGGTAGAGCTAGGGGTATAGGCAGGGAGAAGGGGTAGAGCTGTGGCTAGAGGGGAGTAAGGGCAGGCAGTGCCATGGGTAGGGAGAGGTAAGTGTAGACAGCAGATGTGACAGTGCTGGGGGCAAGGAGGAAGCTAGGAGCAGGCAGTGCTGGGGGCAAGGAGGAAGCTAGGAGCAGGCAGTGCTGGGGGCAAGGAGGAAGCTAGGAGCAGGCAGTGCTGGGAGTAGGGAAAGAAGGCAAGGGTAGATAGCAGCTGGGGCAGTACTGGGGGTAGGGAGGGGGTAAGGATAGATAGCAGCTGGGGCAGTACTGGTGGGCAAGAAGGGGGTTAGGGGCAGACAATACTGGGGGCAGTGCTGAGGGTAGGGACGGGTCAGGATAGCAGCTGGGGCAGTAGAAGGAGGAGTACGCTGGCGGGCAGGGAGGGAAGGAGGAGTACGCTGGCGGGCAGGGAGGGAAGAAGGAGTACGCTGGCGGGCAGGGAGGGAAGGAGGAGTACGCTGGCGGGCAGGGAGGGAAGGAGGAGAACGCTGGTGGGCAGGGAAGGAAGGAGGAGAACGCTGGCGGGCAGGGAGGGAAGGAGGAGTACGCTGGCGGGCAGGGAGGGAAGGAGGAGAACTCTGGCGGGCAGGGAGGAAAGGAGGAGTACGCTGGCGGGCAGGGAGGGAAGGAGGAGTACGCTGGCGGGCAGGGAGGGAAGGAGGTGGTCTCCGGTCGGTGGCAGTTGGATGAGCAGCAATAGGTTAAGAGAGCGAGGCTGCAGGACGCTCTGTGTGTGCTGTGTCCGCAGCAACCAATCACTGCCGGCAGCGCCTCCCGAACCAATCACTGCCGGCAGTAATTGGCTGGGGAGACGCTGCTGGCAGTGATTGGCTGCTGCGGACACAGCACACACAGAGCGTCCTGTAGGACCCACTTTGTTTTAAAAACCGGGTCCTCATCGGCCTGTATCGCGTAAATACGGACTATAGCGCATATTTTTTACGATCACTGCAGAGGGTCCCAAATTTTGGCATTACAGTCCACGTTTTAAGGATATCCATTGCTTGAGCACAGGTGACTTAATTAGTAACTCAGTCAATATGATATAACCATCTGGACATAAGCATGGATATCCTGTAAACCTGGCAGGTAGTGGCGGAGCTTGGGAATATAGTGATACTCAATAATTCACCATCTACCGACATCACAGCGCCCACTAGTGTTCCAACTACCATGGAAACGGCGACACTGGCACCATTTTACAATGCAATAATTTTTAAACGGAGCACCTCTCAGATGGGAGAGTGCCCTTATTGTACTCAGAAAGCACAGTTCTACAAAACTAATATAAGGGGCCTATTTATCAAGCTTTTTTTTTTTTTTTTCATACAATTATGAAGAAACTGCAGTTTCTGCATAATTTTATAGTTTCTTGCTATGTACAAATAACACAATGTAGGAAATTTCATAGAAATCTCCGGCAAAGTGCTAATTAGCGCTGCAGATTGCAGTCCCCATTATTCCAAAAAGTGCCCCGTTAGTTTACGCCAAACTCCAAAAAGTGCCCCATTAGTTTACGCCATCTTCAAATGGTGTAAACCGCTTTATATCTATGGAGGCTTACAAGCAGGAGAGAAGCTTCCGATCTCTCTCTCTCGCAGCCTCCGGCCGGCAGCGGGAGCCGGCGCTGTGGGCGTTCGCAGTGACAGCTTTCCCTGAAGAAGTCTTTCAGAAATGCAAAAGTCTTCCACAAAATGGCGGTTATATAACTCGCAGGGACAGTGGTTACCGCAGTCGCTGTCCCTGCGAGTTTCCCTTAGTACATAGCGAGGATATTTTCATTAAATATGAAAATATCCGCCGCAAAACGGATTCTTAATAATCGCGGAAGTTCCCGCGATTAGTAATACATAGACCCCCTGGGTGTGTTAAAATAAGAGGCGTTTAGGTCGCAATCCAAATAAGTCGCCCCCTGCATGTGAGGGGAATGAGTTGCCAGTGCAATGTCGTGTAAACGCTGGTAACGGCATCGGAACACGCCCTCCTCGCGGCCCTATCTCTCCCTAGGTACGTGGATTTTTGTACACAGCCCTATGGAGCACTTACTCGCTGAGGCAAGAACATCGCAGCTAATGGGCTCGAGCCATTAGAATGTGTAACGTAAATGACTTTACCAAATGCTCTTCAGAAACTCGTGCCCACATTAGCCCCTGGGCAGAGACAAATGGTCGCTGTTACCATTAGACCTGTAACAACTGATACTATGGTTTGTTTTGTTGGTGTCACTTGATCTCAACACTGAGCTGCTCATTTCTCTGATCCCTAATGTCCCGGGGTGGTTAATGGTTTTGACACAGTAACAAGTCTAAAGCAGGGGGGGGGGGATAATGGATGTATGTACACAAACTGACCACGCCAAGACAAACACGGAAACACGAGTCCGGGCCTCTAATTCCCGACATTGAGGGATTAGTGGAGGTCGCTCTCCGAAAACGCGGACAAGATGCCCCTAATGTGTTATGTTGTGACTATACCTGGGGGTCAGGCAGCTCATTAATAGCTTCTGGTTTGCCAGATAACGATCTCTGCAGAAACATGGTGACAGCTCTTAATGCCGGAGCTGAGATGTTAGTCCAGCTGTGCCCGGGAACATCCGCTCTCCCCTAATCCCCAGCTAGCACATACAAATATGCCCGCTGTAGCCAGCCGAGACCTGTCCCATCTGTGCGGAGGAACGGACAGGACGCAGAATGATCCCAGAGGCCCCTATAGCTTCACCTATAGATTGTATGACCTGAATATCCAAAGGAAGCGAGACTGATAACCTGAAATCTATGTTCTATAACATTAATGTGGTTTTTGGAGATAGAGCTGTAACCAGTACCCAATGTGAGGTCTCATCAGTGATCTATAAAAGTGACAATACAAACCTCCCTTTTCCGGTTACTAATCCCTCTTCCTACACATGTATCCTACAGGCTTTTCCCACTAGTGACACAACGGCTTCCTGACTCTTGTATCATCTAATCCTGGCTGCCTTGGATCTTGCAATTTACTTGTCTCTATATAGCCAACAATTCATTATTTCTTTAGAAATGATGCCCTAGGTGTGATGCCAGACTCTCAGGTCTATAATTATCATTACTCTTCCTGACTGGCTGTTTGTGAAGTAGAACTACAACATCGTTCTCCAATCACCCGGAATTACACCTGTCGGCCTGGACTGGCTGATGGCGTCGCGAGCAGGAACTCTCCGTCCTTAGAATACTGTCGGATTTGTTTATTTTGTCTAGACCCACTGATTTATCTATGATAACTTTGGAGAGCCCAAGTAACACCTATTCTGTGATAACCTTCAAAAGGGGTGCAAACGACCGTTCCTTTCAAATGACTTCAGCCCCACATCGCTCATCCCAGAAGGCCCCAAATGTCCATCACTCCACAATGATACCACATGCCACTTTGACCCACACTGGCCACAAATTGCCCCCAAACCTTCAGATGTTCCATGTACCCCCGAAACTCTACCAAAAACTTTATCAAAATGTTTTAGAAGGCCAAACATGCGGGGATATCGGACATGACTGGCACGATGCCCTAAGACCACCATATTCACTAACCTATATATCGCCTTCATATATTATGGCACAGATAAATTGTTACTGCCTGGGCAGATGAGATCTTATAATGATTGGAAAGATGGATATAAAGGATAGTGCTATCCTATAGATTGTAAGCTTGCGAGCAGGGCCTTCCTACCTATATATCTGTCTGTTATTACCCAGTTTTGTTCTATTAATGTTTACGATTGTAAAGCGCAACGGAATATGCTGCGCTATATAAGAAACTGTTAATAAATAAATAAAATAAATATATTATGCAGGCAATGATTATATAAGTCATGTGATTATCCTGGGGCGAACTGTATGCAGATGTCACGACAAGAACCGCGCCAACGTCACAGCAGCACTTGAGGCTAGATAATGTTTTTATTTTATGGGGATTAGTCATAATGGTTGATTTTTCCCAGTCCTGACGGGGGTGGGGTGGATTTAAAAAAAAAAAAAAAAAAAAAAAACTCTGGCAAAGACATGTGTAAGAAATCCGTCACTTCTCTCTCATCTTATGGAAAACTGAAGAGGTTACTGAAACAAAAACTGGCGTCCCAGCCTGAGACCTCTGTAATAAGTGCACTGCACCCCTCCCCATGAGAGCCGGCAGCTGCCAGACCCCCCCCCCCCCCCCCCCAGACTATGCCGCGTTCATCCCAAGACTGCAGAGTGTTAATCCCTGGAGCCTTCACACGTCTAGGACACGTTCCCACCCTCCTCACGTGTCCATACCATGCACCATTCACAATCCCAGGACCCGGGAAAATGTCACATTATAATAATCCTTCAGTGACTACTAATAAGTGACGCGGAGAGAGAGACAGCTCCCTGTCATAGGGACTCGGAAACCTGGACGAGACCGAGCGTCAAAAACATAAAACTGGGGGGGGGGCACTCCATTTTATAGACCCACGATGAACTGAATAGACCTGAATATTGACCTTAAATCCCTATCTGCCATATTCATAGGGGTTGAGAATGGGGTTTTCAGAGGTGGGTAACTTTACTAGATAATAAAAAACATGCTACATTAAATCTAATATAAACCGTGGACATCACGTGCACAGGTCCGGGTCCCATATGACAAAAGAGGCATTAAAATCTGCAGATATAGGGGTCTATTTACTAAGCCTTGGATGGAGATAAAGTGGTACCAGCCAATTAGCTCCTAACTGTAATTTTTTAAACACAGCCTGTGACATGACAGTTAGGAGCTGATTGGCTGGTACTTTATCTCATTTCACTTTAACTCCATCCAAGGCTTAGTAAATAGACCCCATAATGACAACAGCGTTCACCACATGGGACGTGTATAGATACTTGGTAGCCCTCCAACAGCTGCTAGATATGCGGGTCAGGGGTCCCACCATGTCACATACACTCAGCAGACACGTGTGTGCAGCAGGGGAGCTCGAGGGTTTGGATATTAATCCCGTAATGAAATGCAGATTTGGCAGTGATTAGATTCAGCCACATAGTAACTGAGGATCAGAGTCCACTGACCAAGTGCAGATGTGCAGAGAGTATTGGGTGACACAAGATGTGTGCTCACCAGGCAGCAGAACTGTTACCGTTAGCTACGCCACTGCGTGCCAGGCATGGGTGCGTCTCCTCTTCATCTGTCCTCCCACACAGTGAAATACAGGAAGTCTGCTGTGCACGGGGCTAATCTCACCCCTCCTCCACCATAGCAACCATTATTCCCTGAGCTGCTCCTTAGCAGAAGGCAATGAGAAAGATCGGCCCCTCCGGGCAGGCGCTGATAACGGCGACCTTTCTTCACAGATAAATGGAGGATTAGGAATAGTAAAACAAAGCCGTCAGGTTGGCGGAGCGTAAAATAAAGACCCTCTGTAATTTTGAAATTTTCCAAAAGCTAAAGTCGCAGGAGGGTAATGATCACACTACTGCAATGCCCGCAGACAGGGGGTAACAGTAAGGAGACGGATCTGTCCACCCCACAGGTTTGAAATATATTTTCTGACCCACACTTTAATTATTCTACATTTTGGATTCTCATCCCAAGTCGCCAACGCCATATTCCACCATGCAGATCGAGGGCCATGAGATGATCATCAGGGGCGTGGCTAAGATGGAGACTGGCAAGGGAGCGGTCCCATAATGCACCACGACAGGCAGCTAATCTGAGGCGGGTTCTTCCTCAGCGCCGCATTATAGGTGAACGTTACCCGCTGACTGCAACAATGGCTTCCAATGGGGAAACCGGAGGTCACGGTGCATCCTTAATTACCCGTGTTTGGGGCCTGAAGGAGCCATTTAACTATATATTCTATTATTATTATTATTCTAAACCTATTTCTGCAAAACAACTTGATGGTTTTCTAGTTTTATGAAGAAATATAGACAAGGATTCTGACCTTAATATTTTCTTTCATACGTAGCGTTAAATAAGTTAAATTCACTTTGAAACGAAAGTAGCATTTATTATCGCCTTAAAGTAGACAAGATGAACAGTTTATGGAGGATGTGATAGATAAGTTACAGATATCCAGGTTGGGGGGTAACTGAACATGCAATAAGCTTTTCCTAGATAAGGAAGGCAGAAAAAGTAGAAAAGAATAACTAATAATGACTTTAGTATACAGTAAATTCTGCTGTAAGGGGCGCCCAGCATCTACCCACAGGCAGCGACGTTATTTGTGCTGATCCAATATTCAGGAGACGGCAGCCTATCAATTCACTAGGAGCCGGTGACATCACTGAGGTGGGAACGACATCACAAGCTCCCAGTGATTTCATAGGCTGCAAATCCTTCAATATGGTCTCAGCCCCCAAAATGACATCTGCCCCCATAGTGTGAAGACAACGGGGTGCCCGTTACTCAGCTTCCTGTATGAAGAGACTGCTCACAATGGCCGAGACGGCTCTGGTGAATGAGACAGCAGCCTCCGACATGCGGAACTCTTAATGCACAGAGCGTAGAAAGATGCGAGAGTCACTCACCTTGAAGTCATGCTGAGCACAGCGAGGTGTCCGGGAGAGAGAGAGAGAGAGGAGGAAGAGAGGGTTAGAGAAAGAGACAGTAAATGAACACGGAGAGACTATTAATAATAAGAGAGACACATACGAGAAAGAGACAGGTTCCAGCTGGGCAAAAAATTTAAGGAAAAAAAAAAAAGACATTGGGAGACATCGGGGGCGCTCAGAGAGAGGACCAGGAGGTCACACTACCAGCGGCCCCATCCTAACAATCTCCGGCTCAGCCATTACTGCAGCAGTACAGATTCAGCGAATGCAGCCATCTATGGGCGTGACCAGCATTCCACCGATCCATCCAGTAGGAGCTAGAGGCATCATTGAGGCATGAGGCACTGACTTTTGATGTCACTAGTCCTTAGTGAACGGATGGATTGGTTGCATTCTCATATATACTGGTTTAGCTCACAGCATGGCAGCCTCACACTGTGAGGGGTATTCAATATGAAACGTTAACCTCGCCAGCTAGGTTTTCGCCGCACATCGGAGGTATTTTTACGGCGAAAAAGTTTCGCGCGCGCTCCCGATATCCCCGTATTCAATATGAAGTCGTTGAAAACGGCACCCGGCGAAACTGAAATCAGCGATAACTTCACTGATTTTTGGAAAAAAGACCCTAACACCCCCAAAAAGTTGTTTTGACATGGGGGATCACTCTGGATACCCCCGATTAGCCCTTCTGAAGTTTTTTGGGGTCTTTAAACGGGCTTGATAGCTGCTATTTTGGGGATTTGGGAAGGTGGTGAAGAAAAGTATTTAGAAGTTTTTTTAGCTGAAAATAACTAGTCCCAGTAAATTTGGGGTGCTTGAAAATGGGGGTGAGCATATTTAAAAGTTGCTAAAGTAAAGTTTTAAAAAACGTGAAAAATCCACCTGCCGCAAACACCTGCAATGTAAAAAACACCTGGGGCGTACTTGGGGAACCCCCTAGATTGTAGTTCGCTAGTTTTTACCTTTGTACCCCCATTTTTTTTTTGCCCCCAAAATGAAAAAGTGCTTTTTTTGGGGTGTTCTAAGGTCTTTTTAAAAAAAAAATTGACACAGTTTACCTTTGGGGGGCTGTCTGAAGGGTGCAGGGTGGTTTCCGAAATGTTGCACCCCAAAACCCCAATTCTGCACTTTTTTTCGCAGGGTCGAATGCAATATACCTTTAGCACCGGCGAAAAGTTTCAAATTGAATACGGTGTAAAAGTAAAACCGGCGAAAATGACGAAAACCGCGCAGAAACTGAGTTTTTGCTCCATAATGAATACCCCTGTGTGTATAGGTGACGGTGCGCTTTAGGATTAGAGGGGCCTAATTCAGTGCACTGCTGAGCGCAGATTCACGATCATCGGGGAATCTGCGTGAGCGCAGGACCCATGCTGTGAGTGTACAGAATGGGTCCTGCGTAGTCGCACCCAGACCCTTCAGTGCCTCTGTCTGATGGAAAGGCAGAGGCATTTAAGGAGCGGTGCGGGGGGAGGCCCCGTTTTCCGGGAGTCCTGGGCTCGCAAGCCGGCCAGCCTGAGTAAGCTGAGGCTTACTTAGCTGGCTGGAGGTCCGGCGCCGTCCACCATCGATCACCGATGCAACAGGGGGTGTCACACAGGGGGTGTCATACAGGGGGTGTCATACAGGGGGTGTCATACACCTCCTGCTGCATTTGTATTATCGAAGGACGTAATTGCAAAGCTGCCTGCATGCACTACACACTACAGTATATGCCTGTGTGCAGCTTTGCAATTGCCATCCTTGCTGAATCAGGCACATAGTTCCCAAATACAAACTTACCTATGACTCAGTGTCACTGAAGGGGTAGTAGTCTGCAATATAACAATCTCAGGGCCTGATTCAGCAAGGATCGCAATTGCAAAGCTGCTCGCAGGCTATAGATATACGATGTATACACGCAGGCTATAGATATATGATGTATGCACGCAGGCTATAGATATATGATGTATACACGCAGGCTATAGCTATAGCGTTCCCGCTAGGCTGTTTTAGCGGGGCGCGGCGCCCTGCCCTCCTTCTGTAGGGCAAAAAGCACCCTGCCCTCCAGAAGGAGGGCAAAAAGCGCCCTGCCTTCACAGCCTGCGGGTGCCATCTTCACCCGCGGGACGCAGTGTCCCGCGGGTGGAGAAACGTGCGGTGACACGTCACCGCCGGAGAATAGACGCCGGGCACATGCGCCCTGCATCTATTCTCCCTGTCTGCAGCGCTTGTGGGCTGTCCGGCGTGTCCGTAAGTGCCGGGCACGCCTCCAAGTGTGACGAAAAGGGGATGTGTCTTATAGACACGTCCCCTTTTCGGGCGCGCGCACAAAGTTGCCCTCTCTAGTTCCGGCGCCCTGTCTGAGTGAACACCAAGATATATGATGTACACACGCAGGCTATAGATATATGATGCACGTACGCAGGCTATAGATATATAATGTATACACGCAGGCTATAGATATATGACGGATGCACGCAGGCTATAGATATATGATGTATACACGCAGGCTATAGCTATAGCGTTCCCGCTAGGCTGTTTTAGCGGGGCGCGGCGCCCTGCCCTCCTTCTGTAGGGCAAAAAGCACCCTGCCCTCCAGAAGGAGGGCAAAAAGCGCCCTGCCTTCACAGCCTGCGGGTGCCATCTTCACACGCGGGACGCAGTGTCCCGCGGGTGGAGAAACGTGCGGTGACACGTCACCGCCGGAGAATAGACGCCGGGCACATGCGCCCTGCATCTATTCTCCCTGTCTGCAGCGCTTGTGGGCTGTCCGGCGTGTCCGTAAGTGCCGGGCACGCCTCCAAGTGTGACGAAAAGGGGATGTGTCTTATAGACACGTCCCCTTTTCGGGCGCGCGCACAAAGTTGCCCTCTCTAGTTCCGGCGCCCTGTCTGAGTGAACACCAAGATATATGATGTACACACGCAGGCTATAGATATATGATGCACGTACGCAGGCTATAGATATATAATGTATACACGCAGGCTATAGATATATGACGGATGCACGCAGGCTATAGATATATGATGGATGCACGCAGGCTATAGATATATGATGGATGCACGCAGGCTATAGATATATGATGGATGCACGCAGGCTATAGATATATGATGGATGCACGCAGGCTATAGATATATGATGGATGCACGCAGGCTATAGATATATGATGGATGCACGTAGGCAGCTTTGCAATTTCATCCTTGCAATAATGCAAATGCAGTAGGAGGTGCATGACACCCCCTGCTGCATAAGAGATCCCAGCTGCGACGGAGGTCGCAGGCTGGGATCACCATCACGACCATCGGTGGTTGATGGTCACTATGGTGAATGGTGCCGGGCCTCCGGCCAGCTGAGTACTCAGGCTGGCCGGCTTGCGAGCCCAGGACTCTGCGTCGAACCTGGGCTTGTCACTCTCGGAAAATGGTGCGGACAGGTCCCCGTTTCCGGGAACGATGGCTGCCCCTGCCCCTTAAATGCCTCTGCCTGTCAATCAGACAGACGTATTGAAGGGTCTGCGCGCGACTACGCAGGACCCATTCTGCACACCACCAGTCAGCAGTGCACCCTGAATCAGGCCCTCAGATGGGAAATCACTTGAGTTTACGGCAAATGTAGATACATGGAAACACTGCCCCTTAGTGGAGCAGCAAAAAAATAGCAGTCTGCTCCAGTTCCAGCAAATTTACACCCCAAAAACATCTGCAATGAATAACAAATGAATTATCAAGAAAAAAGGGGGATAGATTCTGTGTGTATATTACTGTAATCTGCCAATTAAACTGCGATTCAACATCAATAAAATTGTGCAGTTGTATTCTAGGTTCCCAGACAACCACTGTACAAAGATGTTTTAATAGCTCACAAATGAATTTCCCCTCTGTCCTGTGATTACGGAGTAAGATCCCCTCCCCGCTATGAATACACGTACAGCAAGTTCCCCCCCCAACTCCCTGCACTCAATACAGTAAATGCACAGGGCAGAGGTAGAGCGCCCACTAGAGGAGAGCATGTTCCATTTGCCTGCTGTACAAGCTGCCCTGGGTTCAAACTACATGTGATATGATCCTTTAACCAGACATGCGATAAGAACCTCGGATAACATTCTGCCACCAATCTGTATATTAAGCAAGTGTATAGCCAGAGATTGCTCATTCCCTGTGCCCACCAGATAGGAATGGCTGACTGCTGTATACTGGTGTATATATAATATTAGAAGATAGTGGCCGGATACCCCCATAAATACTGGTACCCAGTAATCTACACAATATTTACTTCTGTGATACGCCTGATGGTGTATGTGCCCACAATATTAACAGCTGGCACGGGCTGCGGAGCTGACACTCTGCTGCGTAATAAGATGGGCACGCCATTTCCCAGTGCTACAGACGTACGAGCGCTTGGCGCCTCACCTCTCCAGCTCCGCGATCTTCCCATCCTTCTCGTTCTTCTCGTTCTCCATCTCTTTCAGGATCTCCAGCAGCCGGTCCACCTCCGTTTGGGACTTGCCGGCCTCCTCCCGGTACTTGGACACCTCCTTTTCCAGCTGCTGTATCCTCTCGTTCGACTCCGGACTGGACCTGGCGTCCTGCGCTGCGTCGTGGGCCTGAGAAGAGAAACAGATGACGTTCTGGAACAGAGGGAAGGAGGCGTCGGGGAGTTGTATGCGAGGTTAGGGGCGCAGAAAACAGCTGTAATAAACGCACTAAGCACCAGGGGTCACAGATCCCGTACAGTGTTCCTGTGTGACCCTAGAAAAGAGACAGAAGCGGGATACATTCAGCTTTATGTAGTGAGAACAGAGCGTCAGCAATATATGGGCACAAAATGTGTATAAAGAGCAGGAATCTGAATTCTTTGGTGCATAAACTTATATCTGTATAATATTCACAGATATTCCATTTAAATGGGCCTCACGTGACCATCCTCCGTTTCGTATGAAACATGTCATGAGGACGGAGGCTGATTGGGTCTCCCTGAGACGCTGCGCCTGTAGGCATGAGAACGGAGGACGGAGGCAGATTGGGTCTCCCTGAGACGCTGCGCCTGTAGGCATGAGAACGGAGGACGGAGGCTGATTGGGTCTCCCCGAGACGCTGTGCCTGTAGGCATGAGAACGGAGGACGGAGGCTGATTGGGTCTCCCAGAGACGCTGCGCCTGTAGGCATGAGAACGGAGGACGGAGGCTGATTGGGTCTCCCTGAGACGCTGCGCCTGTAGGCATGAGAACGGAGGACGGAGGCTGATTGGGTCTCCCTGAGACGCTGCGCCTGTAGGCATGAGAACGGAGGACGGAGGCTGATTGGGTCTCCCTGAGACGCTGCGCCTGTAGGCATGAGAACGGAGGCTGATTGGGTCTCCCTGAGATGCTGCGCCTGTACGCATGAGAACGGAGGACGGAGGCTGATTGGGTCTCCCTGAGACGCTGCGCCTGTAGGCATGAGAACGGAGGCTGATTGGGTCTCCCTGAGATGCTGCGCCTGTAGGCATGAGAACGGAGGACGGAGGCTGATTGGGTCTCCCTGAGACGCTGCGCCTGTAGGCATGAGAACGGAGGACGGAGGCTGATTGGGTCTCTCTGAGACGCTGCGCCTGTAGGCATGAGAACGGAGGACGGAGGCTGATTGGGTCTCCCTGAGACGCTGCGCCTGTAGGCATGAGAATGGAGGACGGAGGCTGATTGGGTCTCCCTGAGACGCTGCGCCTGTAGGCACATAACGCTATAACCCTCTCAGTTCCAAGCTGCACACATGGAGAAGTGGATACGTGATGGAAATACGGCCAGATCGGGGCGAGTAAAAAATAACTGCGCCCACAGTCCCCAGAAGCCGAGCAGGGCAGAGAGACACCACTTTTCCATGACTGTGTGCAGCTGGCAGGGCGGAGGGACTGGCAGCTGGTATTTGTACAGCTTCCCCCCCACTTGGGCTGCCGCAGCGGGAGCTAATTAGCAGTCGCTTGTTTACACCGGGCTCCGTTCCCATTCACCTGGCACATCCACCGCCGTCCACAACACAGTGTGCTCTGTGTCACTGGCTGCCAGGGCGAGGTCACGTCAACAGGACGAGGGCAGGGAGGCCAAAACCCACAGAGGGCTAATCACAGGACAACGCAAGTCGTCAGATCTGCCCTGGAGCCCAGGCCCACGGGGAGAGGAGCTGCTTATCCCACACGCAGCACCGCACATACACACGTGTGATTACTGTACATATAAACATATATAGAACATGCTTAACGGGACAGTGATACCAAGAAACTCATAACATCATGCCAAGACAGGATTAAGGTCTGGCAGCGACATTTGGTGCGCCAGAGCGGGCACAGAGTCTGTATATGGCAAGGAGGGTTTGCTACGACAGCCAGCAGGGGAGGGGGGTGGCTGTAGCGAATGGGGCGTTCCTGGCATAGTACGATCACCTTTGCACCATCGGGTAAAACTCAATTTTATTTCTGAGGCAATTTACTGACATATATGGAGGATGGAGAGGTCACATTTATTCTCCAGCACTTCAGAGGACCCAGAGATTGGGCCTCATCCCCAGACTTCCCATAAGACGCACCACGCAGTTTCCAGTTTTTGCGGAAAACAGAGTTTCTAGGCTTAATGTAATAAAAAGCTTCAGACACAGCGATGCATAGAATAAAAGACAGTCTCACCGTCTTCTCATGATTAATTAAAGCCATAAATGACACTAAACAGATCAGAATTATTACTGAAAAAAAATCAGAAAACGGAAGTCATTTTTTTACGCACGTTTTTCAGATCACCTGGTAACTCGCAAAACTAGGCGCATAGGGGATTTACCAGAAAGCCTAGGAAGCGAGCGTGCTCCAAGAAACGGGATTATCAGGACAAGTCAGCGCACTGGCGTGGACAAAGAGATGCTGGGGGTCTGCAGACTCTAGGGGATTGCCCCGGACATCAGTCGGGACCTCAGGTTCGAGTGCTCACGTGTCAGGAGTACACAGTCCCAGCACACAGTGTTATTATACAGGACGGGGATGGGGGCAGCACAGGTCACAATGAATGAGAGGAGGGGGATAGACCATGCAGATGGGCGTTAGCAGGAACACCTCGTGCCCATGCAGCGGGGGGCGACTTACTGCTTTTCCAGAGTGTGGGAACTCGTCAGAGTGCTGAGGCAGGAACAGAAAACAGGCGCAGGTCAGAGACAAGAGGTAGTTTGCTTTTTTTGTTTAAACCCCCCCCCCCCTCCCCCGTTCAAAAACACATAAACAACTAGGTCATAATTATATAGAGAGATATGTGGCCCCTCAGGCTCCTGCCCTCTGGCTGCTGATTGGTTAATTCAGGAACCAATTGTGTCAGCTACCAAGGATAAAATGATGATATGTTTATATAGTGCAGTTATCAGACTGGCGAGTGCCGGGTAACTCAGATTATATTCCGGTAGTGTTATACTATAGGGGTGCACAGGAGCCGGGCGGGTGACTCTAGAGGTACGACAGTTAAATGCTTCCACTGAAATAATGGCAGACACCGCCAGTACTGTTACTTATATATTCTTCCATCGGTGATACAGAAGCGCAGCCAAATGATTCATTATATCCGTGTAATAAATCCCAATTTCCTGGTCGTTCACAATACACAATAAGGTCCTGAGCAAGACAAGTAGCGATACAGGACCTCACACTTCCCAACAATCAGCGCACAATCTGCCCCCCTTTGCATATATGTCAGTGGTCTCCCTCGCCCTCGGTCTAGTGACCGCCCCCTGCAGCCAGAATATAGGGAGGACGTCAGCACAATGTGATTGGCTTAAGCCCACTACAGTGAGGAAATGAAATCCAGCCATGTGATTGGCTGACAGCTCTCTGTATTGACGAGATGATATCAGTGTTCATTCTAGCACCCTGCACCTGTCACAGCCCGTGCAGTTCCTCTTCCCTGCCTGGGGTGTCGCTCTCTGCTCTGGTCCTTCTAGCTCACTCAGCTGACGCAACAAACAGCTGAGATACAGAGCAAAGTGTGCTAGAAGCACCAGAGCAGAGCGCGACACCTCTGACAGGAAAGAGGAACTGCACGGGTCATGACAGGTGCAGGGTGCTAGAATGAACACATGATATCCAGCCCTATGATTGGCTGACAGACATCTGGATAGGGGGTAGGGGTGCTAATATCCAGCCCTGTGTTTGGTTGACAGATCTCTAGATAGGAGACCATCTACAGCCCTGTGATTGGGTGACAGATCTCTGGACAAAAGATACAATATCAGGCTCTGTGATTGGCTGACACGCCTAGATCCCTATTGCGGCTCCTCACCTTCCTGAGCTGATTCTCCAGCTTCAGATACTCCTCCTTCCGCTGCTCCAGCGCGATCTCCAGGGTTTTCAGTCTAGAGTCCTTCTTAAGGCCAGAGGATGCCAGGGTGGAGGCGTGCTCCTTCAGATCCAGGAGTGAGGACTGCAGAGACCAATGAAAGGGACATTATACGCTGCCATTACATGCATGTCTCACAAGACTGAGAACCGCTTTATGCAAAACTCAATACATAGTACTCTACCAGCCAACCATTTTTTATATATATATTATATATATATATATATATATATATATATATATATATATATATATACACACATACACACACACACACATACACGATAAGGCCACCAGGGGGCAGTGTCCCATTAGGGCCTATGGACAATTTCCCATGTCACCACACACAGCGCGCGTCCCGACAGCTCCCACTAATATATGCCACAGATGATAACTAGGTTATCAAATAGGAGCGCTGCAATGGGTGGGTTTCTAATTAATGGGGAGCAGCTGGAAAATAGGGATAGTTGGTCCCTTGAACAAGGAGAGAGCATACAAATAATACCAGCGCTAAAATGTGATAAGCATTAAATATACATCATGTTTTAATCAAAAACAATAAAAAATACACATATAAAAAACATAAATAAATAAAACCAATACAAAAAAAGTAAATACTTATAAAAGAAAAATTTGCGTGCTGAGCAGCATATAAACGTAAAGGTGATCCACCATATAGGCTGCGGATGATATGTTAGATGGATTGGTTTAGCAATTGAGTATGCCACATTGTCTCACTGCAGCCATAATATTAGTCTCTTATACCGCAATATTCTTGGGAGAATTAGAGGTCCCAAATTGTTAGTATGGTGAGAAGGGATGTGCACTCCCAATTGGAGATATAGGCCCTCATTCAGAGCCGTACGCTCTGAGCAGAGCGCACGCTCTGAATGAGGGCCGGGCTCCATTTTCATGGAGCGTCCTCCTGGACGCTCGTATAGCTGTGGGTCACCACCCACAGGCTATACGAGCGTGCATTGTGATGGTCGCGATGGTCGAGACCATCGAATTTGCGAGCCGGAGCCTGCGGTTGTGGTTTTCAACCGCAAGCTCCGGAGTGATTTTGGCTCTATCAGAGTGATGTCAGTGGGCCGGCTTCTGATGGGAGGCGTTCCCGTGGGAACGCCCCCGTCAGGGAGGCACGCCCACCAAAGGGGGCGTGCTGTCAATCAACATTGACAGCACGCCCCCTTTGATCGGACACAACGAGCGAAGGACTTTCATTCGCTCGTCGCGTCTGGCGCATGCGCACGACGGAGCTCCCTCCGTCGTGCGCATGCGCAGTCCATAACATCGACCCACTTGCGAGCGACCAGCCGCTCGCGAGTGGGTCTGAATCAGGCCCATAGTTACCAGTTTCAGTGTCCTGAATCAAATGGGGTCTTGTTTTTAGCAATGCTCTCAGAGCTGTCAAACCTTTGATAAAGCTGCGGCTCTACGCAGCGAAACGCGTCAGGATTTTGGCTTAAAAACAAGACCCCATTTGATTCAGGACACTGAAACTGGTAACTATATCTCCAATTGGGAGTGCACATCCCTTCTCACCATACTAACAATTTGGGACCTCTAATTCTCCCAAGAATATTGCGGTATAAGAGACTAATATTATGGCTGCAGTGAGACAATGTGGCATACTCAATTGCTAAACCAATCCATCTAACATATCATCCGCAGCCTATATGGTGGATCACCTTTACGTTTATATGCTGCTCAGCACGCAAATTTTTCTTTTATAAGTATTTACTTTTTTTGTATTGGTTTTATTTATTTATGTTTTTTATATGTGTATTTTTTATTGTTTTTGACTAAAACATGATGTATATTTAATGCTTATCACATTTGAGCGCTGGTATTATTTGTATTGCTCTTCCCCACTAATATGAGTGTAAATATTTTGAGAAAGGAAAACTGCAGCACAGACGGACTCATTTCCAGACAATAAGAGGAAAACTTGACATAAAGTAAACTAAAATAAATAAATAAATGACAAAATTACATGGCTGTTAAGTCCTTTGCCAACACTGTAGGACAGTCCGAGGGGACTAGAACTGCTTTGGGTTCTCAAATTGCGAGGCCAGACTTCAATTTAAGAGAGGCCAGTGTGACCCAGTTATAGAGACTGGGAGGAAAAAAAGACATGAGAGTAACTACATATAACACATGAGTTCTGTGAGTACTTGTATAAAGGACTAGGAGAGATAACCTTATCTTAGTCAGCCACTAGTTAGAGATAGCTACATCCTTCACTACGGTGTCCATTTTAGGACATACCTCCTCCGTAGCTGCTGTTTGCTGGGTAGCCTGTGTTTGAACGACATATACTAAAGTCATTCCTCCCTTCCTCCATCACACTCCCCTCAGTCAGATATTACGCTTCCCACAATCCCCACACTTGCGCCACAATCAGAAAACCGTCACAGACGCGGCCTCTCACAACTGTGTGACAGCACGAGGCAAGAGGCTCCTTACAGTGTGAGTGGGAGAGGTATGGAGTGGGATAGAGGGGTGGGTGGGAGGTCAGAGGGGCTGAGTGAAGAGGGCAGAGAGGCTTTTATGAAGAGAGGAGTCTTAAGGGCCCGTTTGGAGGTGTGGAGATTGGAAGAAAGCCTGATGGGGAGAGGTGGAGAGTCGCGGGAGAGAGGGGCAGCGCGGGAGAGAGGGGCAGAGCGGTAGAGAGGGGCAGCGCGGGAGAAATCTCAGCTGCGGGAGTGAGAGGAGACGAGGCGGCAGTCAGGGGATGAGCGGAGAGGGCAGGTGGGAGTATGAACAGAAATTAGATTGTGGATGGAGTGGAGCCAAGTGAAGCTTTATATGTGAGGGTGTGGAGTTTGTACTGTACTCTGAGGTGGACGGGGAACCAGTGAAGCCGTTGGCGCAGGGGTGAGCCCGACACAGAGCGGCAGGAGGGGTGATGGAGAGACGGGCAGCGGCATGAAGTACAGATCAAAGTGGCGAGATGGAGGTGAAAAGACGAGCTGGTAGGAGGAGGTTGCAGTAGGTCAGGTGGGAAGTGATGAGGACATGGATGAGAGGGGTCTTATGCAATGAGTTTAGTTTTCGGCATATGGAGTTTGCAGCTACAAACAAGGGAAGAGACAGAGCGGGAGTGGGAAGAGACAGAGCGGGAAGAGACAGAGCGGGAGAGGTAAGAGAGGTGCAAGGACAAAGTCATGGAGACCTAGAGGCTGGAGGAGGAGGAGAGGGAGTAATTTGCAATAATAATAATAATAATAATAATAATAGCCGCCATGGGGGCAGAGCGAGCAGGACCCTCACCTCTTTCTCAGACAGGTCTCCCTGTAACACGCTGACTTTTTCCTTGAGGTCCTTCAGTTCTTTCTTTAATGATTCCAGCTCCTCCTGTTTCTCACGTTCGTCTCGGTCCCTCTGATCCTTCAGACGCTCAATGATTCTCTCCTGGGAAACCGAGCAGAGACTTGAGATGTAGCCAGTCCTGGAGAGAGCCACAGTGACCCCAACACCCCGGAGACCCCAATACCACAGAGGCCCCAACACCCCAGTGGCCCCAACACCCCAGTGGCCCCAACACCACAGTAACCCCAATACCAGAGTGGTCCCATCAGCCCAGTGACACCAATAACACAGTGGCCCCAACACCCCAGTGACTTCAATACCACAGTGGCCCCAGCACCCCCAATACCGTAGTGGCCCCAACACCCCAGTGACCCTAATACCACAGTGGCCCCAACACCACAGTGGCCCCAATATCACAGTGACCCTATCACCCCAGTGACCTCAATACCACAGTGGCCCCAACACCCCAGTGACCCCAACACCCCAGTGGGCCCAACACCCCAGAGACCCCAATACCAGAGTGGTAACATCACCCCAGTGACCCCAATACCACAGTGGCCCCAACACCCCAGTGACTTCAATACCACAGTGGCCCCAGCACCCCCAATACCGTAGTGGCCCCAACACCCCAGTGACCCCAATACCACAGTGGCCCCAACACCACAGTGGCCCCAACACCACAGTGGCCCCAATACCACAGTGGCCCTATCACCCCAGTGACCCCAATACCACAGTAGCCCCAACACCCCAGTGACCCCAACACCCCAGTGACCCCAACACCACAGTGACCCCAACACCACAGTGACCCCAACACCAGAGTGCACCCATCACCCCAGTGACCCCAATACCACAGTGGCCCCAACACCCCAGTGACTTCAATACCACAGTGGCCGTAGCACCCTCAATACCGTAGTGGCCCCAACACCCCAGTGACCCTAATACCACAGTGGCCCCAATACCACAGTAGCCCAATACGGCCCCAACAGCCCGGTGACCCTAATACCCTAGTCTAACACATCATCCAGGTAACAATGGCAGCTGGCAGGTGGAAGAGCATGACACACCTGCTATGCCATGTGCATTAAACACACTGTTTTTAATGTTTGTATCCTGCGGGGGGCGCTGTTGTCATTATCTTCTATAATAGGCTTTTATATTTGGTTCTCAGAGGCGTCACATGGGAACCTATATAGATGTTACTCACATACGTCTTTCTCATTTCACAGATTTAAAAAAAAAACACAAAAAAACATTTCCTGTTGCAGAACATGGCACAAAACGTTTCCCGTAAATGCGCCCAGCAGCGACACATAGCGGTGGGAAGACCATTTGTAAGCGCAACCTATATTCAGCCTAGACAAGAGACTCTGAGCAACGCCGCCAGTTCAGCCCGCAGACTGGCCGCCTCTGCGGGGACACTCTCTGGTGACCTCTGGCCATAACACCGTCTGCATGTCCGTGTTTCGGAGGAGAGGACGGTTGCGCCCAGCGCTCACCTTCTCCGCCAGCGCCTCCTCCAGGGTGGTCAGGGCCGTGTCCGTGTTGCTGGTGTCGGCCTGGAGAGATTTCACACGTTCCTTCAGGCTGCCGAGCTGCTTCTCCTTGTCCCGGAGCTGCTCCTGCAAGTTCTCAATCTGGGGGAGGAAAGCGCAGATATAAGAGTGCGTCCTCTCTCTCTATATATATATATGTACTCCGTATATTATATACCTCTGGCTGATATAGGCCAGGAGCCCTACCCGTCTCCCCTCTGTTCCTCAGCCTGGCAGGACAGCGGAGGAGGGACGGATACTGGGGTAGGGAGACCGGACAATAGAACATGTCTGTCTGTCTCTCTCTCTCTCTATATATATATATATATATATATATATATAGATAGATAGATATATATATATATATATATATATATGTACTCCGTATATTATATACCTCTGGCTGATATAGGCCAGGAGCCCTACCCGTCTCCCCTCTGTTCCTCAGCCTGGCAGGACAGCGGAGGAGGTACGGATACTGGGAGAGGGGAGACCGGACAATAGAACATACATACATATATATATATATATATATATATATATATATCTCTCTCTCTCTCTCTCTCTCTCTCTCTCTCTCTCTCTCTCTCTCTCTCTCTCTCTCTCTCTCTCTCTCTCTCTCTCTCCTCTCTCTCTCTCTCTCTCTCTCTCTCTCTCTCTCTCTCTCTCTCTCTCTCTCTCTATATATATATATATTATATATATATATATATACTCCGTATATTATATACCTCTGGCTGATATAGGCCAGGAGCACTACATTCCCGTCTCCCCTCTGTTCCTCAGCCTGGCAGGACAGCGGAGGAGGGACGGATACTGGGGTAGGGAGACAGGACAATAGAACATGCCCCTCTCTCCCGGTCCCTGCTCCCTCATCCCGTCTCCTATCACATTACCCATCTCTACGCCAGACACCGGAACAGAGAGAGGAGACTGAAATCAGAACGGCCCTGAGCAGATGGCACGGAACACCGCCAGGGGCAACATCACAGTTAGCGTGCCCATGCCATGCCCATAGATACCACCATATCACTGACCAGATGAGGATTCTACTAAGGAACATAATAATAACAGAAATAAATTATACTAAGCCAGAGAGGACCTCTCCCTCCTTCACCGGTCTCCGCAGACATCACTAAAGTGGGCATCCGCCTCCAAGCGACTCATTTCTGGATGTGCAGACGGCATCCTGCAACTTTTCACTAGAAGCCGTCCCGGCTGTTCCCTTTCTATCGTTTACTGCGCTTTATTCTCACGGCTCCCTGGTTATTCTAATTGTAGCCAATGCCGCGCCGTATACCAGGGCAACAATAATTACTATCATTGTTTTATTAATACAGCGTTACCACATTACGCATCATAATGATAAAACAGATGTGCCGGATAATATAAATACGGCGCTGAAATCCACAGATGTAGAACAGCGATAAAACAATCCGTTCGGTAAAAGCTGTAAGAGGGCGCCCATCAGTCGGTAAATTAAAGTAACATGAAGGTGGCAACGCCTTTAAATAAAACATAATTGGAAAAAACAATATGACCACAAGGGGCACCGCTCTATTACTGACGGGCTCCAGGAATAAGGATGCTTCAAGGTTAAACCTGCGGTCTCCCTCGACTAGTAAGATTTCAGGGGCCCCAGTGTATGTTGTACTCATGTTCTAGCAGAGTCTCATCCCTCTACTTTATCTCCTGCTTGTTCCACGTGACAGTCTGAGAAATAGACGCCAGCGCCAGGGAAACGACCTCAGCGCGGTCCTGGCACACAAGTCGAAACAGTTTGTGACAGCGTTTTCTGCCGTCCTCTAATTACCGACACCTACCCACCACAACAGGGCCCCCGTCGCAGACTCCTGCGCACACAGAACAACCCCAACTTCTAAAAATACCGGCAGCCCAAAAAAAAAAGGAGCCGTTTCAGGGAAAAAGACCTGAAGGAGCAGATCCCGGGAGACAAGAGGTCCTTGTTGTCTGACGACACCCTCGAACCTCAAAGGAGGCCGTCGTTCACCTAACCAGTACGCGGGGGAGGGGATGTGTTTATTTATCGCAGGGAGACGTCTTTCTGTCTGACCCTTTCAGCAGTGATGAGCTGTGCGTCCTGGTACTAGTACCGAATCAGGACAAACCTACGCCGTGTAGCCTTAGAGGATGACACTCGTTTTAATCTGACCGACGCCCCCGGAACATGTTAGCGTGGTCCAATAACTGCACAGAGAAGCGTAACGCTGCCCACCGAATCCCGAGGCATACACACGAATGATACCATTAATTTATGTATCGTTAGCAAAGACTGATTGTTTTCAAGTAACAGTACTGAGCCAACATGCCAGTATCTCACAGGGCGGAGCGCTCCGCAGGGCTGTAGCAGAGTGACAGTGTGGCAGGGATTCAGGGTGACTGCCTGCCAGACTGTCTCCTAGGTGCCTGCACCCCTGCGGGGAGAGGCCTGGGCATGCAATGCCTGCGGGCAGGACACAGTAGATGAGATGGGAGCCAGAGATGACCCGGCGCACACTGCCTACTGGGCACCAGGGTGTATATATCCGTTGCGTTGGTGAGCAGATATTGTTGTTCAATGCGTGAATGTATGTAATCTACACATGTGTCCGCATAGAGCTATCCTCAAATCGCGGCAATCAGTCCCGTTCAGCGCGTCATGGACTTTGCAACTTCGTCTTAACATATGCGCAAGCTTATACCAATTCCTTTGCGATAACAAAAATATCACATGTTGATAAATGAGGCCCTGAGTATTAATATTGTTCTTATCAGTTGTTACATATCTTACATAATCCTCCAGCCAATCAGCTCCTAACTGTCATTTTTCAAAAAACACGATACAGTTAGGAGCTGACTGGTTGGAGCATTAGTAATGGGTGATAACAAGGAGATCACTCGTTGATAAATTAGTGCCTATTAGTGCTTCGCACACAATCTACCAATTAAGACACAACATTTAGTAAAAAGTGTGTAATCTGGGTAACAATGCGAAAAAACAGACAGAGGACCCAATTCTGCCGACAGGGATCAGCCAGAGAGGAAATGCTACATCAAACCACTTCATCCCTCCCCCCGCAATGGTCTTTAATACCCCCACTCCCGGGGCAGTTCAGTTTTGGCCTGGCATCGGATATAAGGCACATAAGATGGGCTGATATAGGTAGGGGGGCATGAACACAAAAACGGTGTAAGTGAACACATTGGAAAACTCAGAGTAAGAAACAGACAATATGACCTAAAAGATGACAGTAAATACATTGTTTGTGTTATGTCCTGTAAGACTGGGGTCCTGGGGTATCAGCATGGTCTGGGCGCCCAACTTTGTCACAGTCCAATGATATAGGACACCCAGGATATAGGACTTATAAAGATGGATTTCTCAGGAAGGGAGCGTAGTACTCCCAGAAAGCTGGGTCACACAATACGATGCGAGACTTATAGGGAAAGTGCGTAATCTGACGGCAGTCGTCCATTTATACTGTAGGCCGTGTAATCTGCCCCTAGCGGCTGTGATCGTTCCCTGTTGTTGTCTCTTCACCTGCTCGTGCGCCTGTTATAGCGGAGACATGCACAGGACGGATCCGCACTCCGCGTTTCACCGCCACAGCCAGGCTCGCTGCCGTCCTTTCCATGCTGTATGATACTTTGTCTTTCCCATATGTGATTTATCAGCCACGTCTGGAAGACAGTCTGACATTTACGGCACTTTCCAGCTCCTGGGCAGCGGTTGAGGGCGCATTGCTCTCTCCGTGTTACAGAAGTCGTCAGCAAAGTGAACACCGACTTGGAGCCTCGGTCATTCCTGTGACCAATTAGCTTTTCCAGGCCAGCGGTTCCTGACAAAGGATGGGGAAACCTCCTGCAATGTGAAAAAAACCACGCGGTCGAGAGAGAGGAGACTGATCCCGCGCCAGCTGCCCGCACGCTGACGAGCGCATCGCAGTCTAACACACGGCGCGGGGAGACTTAACGAGCGGGTAACCTGCCAGTGACAGAGGGTGAACTCTGCGCCCTCTGAGAGTAACAGCAAATCGATGGACTCTGAAGATCGGTCCTTTCACCTCATACAAAGCACACACCCTCATGCCTCGTGCCTCAGCCTAGACACAACCCAGGTAACAAGGCTGTCTAGACTACACATTTACCTGGGTGACTGATACATTCCACTTATATGGCAGCGAAAACAACTGCGTATGATGAAGATCTGTGTATGGAGCTGATCACTCCTGTATCTGTGTAGCGCCAGCAGGGGACCGTGATACAGGGAATTCACCTTCAGCTCTACAAAGCCGGGAACCCAAATTCATAGACACTTTAATAAAAAATAAAATGCTAGACTGGTTTGCACCATATTTATTGTTGCCATTTATGACGATGCTGCTATTTTGCTGCATACATTAGGAATACATCACTGCGGTGTTCATTGAGAATACAGGAATATTATAAGGAATAATGCACGCCCGCTGGGTGATTATCAGTACAGATATTACATGTCACCCTGGATTTCTGTGACCTGTATAAAAGCTCTAGATCACAGATCTTCTCTGTGACTTATTGACATAGTATATAACGTTTATTACACACCCCAGGAATTAGGTCAGCTAGGGTAATATTTAATACTGGGGATACTAGAGCATTTTTATCCCTACGGAGATCAGTAAAGATCAGGACACAGAGTATATCAGGGTGCATCCCGTTCTTTAACAAGTACGGTACGTGGTGATGTCTACGCTGGCCGACGATTTACCTGCGATCACATTGCGCAGCCATCTGCACCGGAGGTGACACTCTCCTGTACTGTGCAGGAGGTACGAGGCCTTTCCCTGTGTATCACACACTCTGATCTGTGCACCTGTGAGCAGGCAGTGCCATCTAGTGGTAACATTAAACCACTGCATTCGCTTAGCGAGTTCAGCTTTGCTCGGAGTGATCATCCTTTGAGTCATTCTGAATTTTCCATACATCACAATAAGACCACAAAGCTCTCACAAGAGAGAGAGGGGGAAAGAAGGGAAGGATAGATGAGGAAAGGGAGACCAGGCCATGTCCTGGATGGAAGGTTATAGCTCAATACATGGGACCAGCCGACCACCACAATTCTCCATGAAGCACCAGGTATAGGGGAGACCCAGTAGCCTTCGCTGTATATCACATCCGGTGTCTTCTATCTGGCCCCATACGTCACCTCCGACTCACCTTCTTCTGCAGAACGTTGACTTTCCTCTCCTTAACATCCAACATGTCCTTCAGGTCGTGTATCTCCCCCGACAAGGTGCCCTTCTCCTCAGACATCTCCTGGATCTGCTTCGTCTTCTTGTTCAGCATGGTCTCCTTCTCCTCCAGGCGCAAGCGCAGAGCATCCACCTGCAGGACACACACACACACACACATTACTATTCTCAGCCTTTATTTGTATGCCACCCACTGTCCAGCCCCTAGCACCACCCACTGTCCTGCCCCTAGCACCACCCACTGTCCTGCCCCTAGCACCACCCACTGTCCTGCCCCTAGCACCACCCACTGTCCTGCCCCTAGCACCACCCACTGACCTGCCCCTAGCACCACCCACTGACCTGCCCCTAGCACCACCCACTATCCTGCCCCTAGCACCACCCACTATCCTGCCCCTAGCACCACCCACTGACCAGCCCCTAGCACCACCCACTGACCTGCCCCTAGCACCACCCACTGACATGCCCCTAGCACCACCCACTGTCCTGCCCCTAGCACCACCCACTGTTCTGCCCCTAGTACCACCCACTGTCCTGCTGTCCTGCCCCTAGCACCACAAACTGTCCATCCCCTAGCACCACCCACTGTCCTGCCCCTAGCACCACCCACTGTCCTGCCCCTAGCACCACCCACTGACTCCTCCATTGTTAGCCACTGTAAACAATGTTCCACCCCACCACTACACCCCGTTGTCCTGCCCTAACTAAACCCACATAATTCTGTCCCACATCTACAGTCCTCCATTCACTAAGGCCCCCACCCACCTAAGGGCCTGCAACTAGCTCCACTTATGACCCCCCCATAGTTTTGACATACATCTACAGTTCTCCACCCACTGCCCCCCAATATCATGTCCTAGCTCCACCCACTATCCCCTATAGTCCTTGCCTATGTGTAGAGATCTCCATCCACTGTACCCCATTATCCTGCCTCTAAGCTCCACCCACTGTACCCCATTATTCTGCCCCTACCGCAGCTCACTGACCCCCATAGTCTTGGCCTAAGTCTACAATCCTCCATCCACCGCTCCCCACTGTCCTGCAGCTAGCTCCGCCCACTACCCCCATAGTCTTGGCCTACGTCTACAATCCTCCATCCACTGTTCCTCACTGTCCTGCCGCTAGCTCCACCCACTACCCCCATACATCTACAATCCTCCATCCACTGCTCCCCACTGTCCTGCCGCTAGCTCCACCCATTACCCCCATAGCCCTGACCTACATCTACAGTCCTCCATCCACTGCTCCCCACTGACCTGCCGCTAGCTCCACCCACTACCCCCATAGTCCTGGCCTACATCTACAGTCCTGCATCCACTGCTCCCCACTGACCTGCCGCTAGCTCCACCCACTACCCCCATAGTCCTGGCCTACGTCTACAATCCTCCATCCACTGTTCCTCACTGTCCTGCCGCTAGCTACACCCACTACCCGCATAGTCCTGGCCTACATCTAAAATCTTCCATCCACTGCTCCCTACTGTCCTGTCGCTAGCTCCACTGACTACCCCCATTCCTGCCCTACATCTACAATCCTCCATCCATTACTTTCCACTGTCCTGTCGCTAGCTCCGCCCACTACCCCCATAGCCCCGGCCTACATCTACAGTCCTCCATCCACTGCTCCCCACTGTCCTGCCGCTAGCTCCGCTCACTGACCCCCATAGTCCTGGCCTACAACTACAATCCTCCATCCACTGCTCTCCACTATCCTGCCGCTAGATCCGCCCACTGCCCCCATAGTCCTGGCCTACATCTACAATCCTCCATCCACTGCTCCCCACTGACCTGTCGCTAGCTCCGCCCACTACCCCCATAGCCCCGGCCTACATCTACAGTCCTCCATCCACTGCTCCCCACTGACCTGTCCTGTCGCTAGCTCCGCTCACTACCCCCATAGTCCTGGCCTACATCTACAATCCTGCCTCCATTACTTTCCACTGTCCTGTCGCTAGCTCCGCCCACTACCCCCATAGCCCCGGCCTACATCTACAGTCCTCCATCCACTGCTCCCCACTGACCTGTCCTTCCGCTAGCTCCGCTCACTACCCCCATAGCCCCGGCCTACATCTACAATCCTCCAACCACTGCTCCCCACTGTCCTGCCGCTAGCTCCGCCCACTACCACCATAGTCCTGGCCAACGTCTACAGTACTCCATCCACTGCTCTCCACTGTCCTGTCGCTAGCTCCGCCCACTACCCCCATAGTCCTGGCCTACATCTACAGTCCTCCATCCACTGCTCCCCACTGTCCTGCCGCTAGCTCCGCTCACTACCCCCATAGTCCTGGCCTACATCTACAGTCCTCCATCCACTGTTCCCCACTGTCCTGCCGCTAGCTCGCCCGCCTGTTGGCGATACGTATGGCTTAATCACAACACAAAATTCTATTAATGATCCCAGAAACCTGTCCCTATAATCCCCACCGCCGTTGGCTTACCTCAGTCTGCAAGATGGCCGCTCGCTGTTCTTTGGCCGTAAGAGATTCCTTCAGGACCTCCACGTGCTGTTTGCTGTCTGAGAACTGGTTGGTGAGTGTCTCCAGCTTGGTCTGCACGGCCAGCAGCTCCGTGTCCTTGCGGGAGAGCTCCTGTTTCACCTGCCCGATCTGCAGGGGGGCGACAGCAGTCACACAATGCGCCAAGTACAGGACAAAGGCCGCAGACATCCCAACAGCCATTGGTTCATAAATAACAATTCTACCGCAGATCAGATGGTCACAGACAGAAGGGAAACATTTCATTACTCTCATGGAATTTACAGATGCAGAGAAGAAAAAGTGAAACAAACATGAAACTAATTTATTCATCCAAAACAGTTGTTATAATAGAGATCGATACATCCGACAGCGACTAGGTAAGAGCTGAAATCCCGACAGCCGGGGACACAGACACTCGCAATTCCGGAGCCGGTAAGTAGTGGGGTTAGGGGGAGAGTTAGGGTTAGGCACTAGGTGGGAAGGGACAAGTTTAGGCGCTGAAGGGGAGGTTACGTTTACGGTCAGGGGAGGGAGGCTAAGGGGTAAGGTTAGGCTACTAACTGACAGGTGTAACCCTTTTCGGGATGCCAGCGTTGAGATTCCGACCGCCGGGATGCCGTACCCAACCTGATAAGAGAACGTGTGCACAGGATAAAACACACAGTGCGAATCAGGAGCAGCGCTGTCACCGTACACAACACAGATTCCACAGTAAGCGCCGGCCGGCTAGCCGACCCCTGCGCGGTGCAGGAACATTACAGCTTAGTTACAGCACCGGGTCCGGCAGGTACATTATCTGGGATGTAGTTATCAGCCGGTCTCAATACTGACACTACAATCCCGGCAGGGGATTTAACATAGGCGTCGAAATACCGCCGCCTATGTTAATCCCGACGCCGGGATCCCGAAAGGACGCCGGACCGATCGTCCAGCGCCGGAGGTAAGTAGCGATGTAGCCGGGGATGGGGCAGTTAAATTTTACGGACCCCCTTGGGGGGACTTAGGGTTAGGCACCCCCCCCCCCGGGAGGGATAGGCATGGGGAAGGAAGGGGGTTAGGTTTAGGCACTAGGGGGGGAGGTTAGGTTTAGGGACCCCCCCGGGAGGGTTAGGTTTAGGCACTAACCGGAGGAGGTTAGGGTGAGGCACTAGTAGGGGAGGTTAGGGTTAGGTACCCCTAAAGGAGGGTTAGGGTGCCCACACACATACTGATCTACACACGATCCCATGATGTGTGCGAATTCCCCTGAACTCTTCTCTCACGATTTGGAGTAAAAAAATGTCTAATCTGACTTAAGATCTATCGTGGATCCAGTGCATTGTATCCCAGATTGGCCAATCTGCCCTACAGTACGGCAGATCTGAAGATGCGATGTACGACGAGCGGGGACGCGCATTGGCATCGTGATAGTGAGTGGACACTCACGATTTGTCGTCACGATTCTTCGAAATCGGCCAAATTGGGTAAAATTTCGCTATGTGTGTGGGCAGCTTTAGGGTTTGGGGGGGGGCGTGGGGGGGGAGGGGAGGGTTAGTATTTTTACCTCCACGTCGGGCTAGCACTGTCGGGATTTGAACCGGCGGCTACAATCCCATTCCCATTGTCTTATTATGTGGACTGGAAATGTGATTATGGGGCACTGGCAGAACATTCTCCCCGTTAGGCAGTCAGCAGACCTGAGGTGGGAGTCAGTAGAGACTGCAAGCCTGCAGCATGAGAGCAGAGAGGTTAGTGTGAGTGTTAGACAGCCAGGAAGTGCACTCAGAGCAGAGCGTTAGAGGCGGCACAGACCGCCAGGAAGAGACAAGGATAGCCGGCGGACAGACAGAACGAGGAGCCTTACGCCAGACAGCTCCGCCTGCAGAGCTGACGCTCTCTTCCTCAGCTCCTCCGCCTGGCTCTCTTTAGCACTTAGTTCCTCCTTCAGCTGCTCTACCTGTCAGGACATTGAGCGGGGGATATAAGATTGTACAGAGGTACTCGTTACCGTCATATGCAGCATCGCAGGGCTGTATCTATGGCAGATCCTCAGTGGGTGATACAGATGAAAACATAACATGAACCACCACCATTTCTAGGTAACAGCCACTTTCACCAGTGCTTTCCATCAAAGCTTCATTATTTTTTTTTTCTGCGTTCTTTTGATACAAGACGGAACTGCTCTATGGGCGCATGTACGTATCCATCCATCGCAGAGAACTGCACCGAGCTGCAACCAAGTGTAAGAAAAATAAAACATCTCTGCCTGATGCTCTAAAGGCTTTAATGGGGAACACAGAGAGATTCTCACAGACACACATAAACCGTGTTCTTAACGTGAACCTTATACAGAGCCAGGTCCAAGTCTGTGTAGCACGCCATGATGGATGTCACCGTATCTAACAGAATAATAAATCGCCATAAGATTTTTAACATTTACAGTAAAAAGAGCCCATTTCTGAATGACAGCTTCCCTGCGCCCGTATCTCCGGAGATTATAACTGGACAAGAACAAAGTACATAGAGAATGCAAATCTCTGGGGTCACAGGCCTTTTATTTCAGTGATCATTTAAATTACATGACATTATACATACTATGTATATATATATATATATATATATATATATATATATATATATATATATATATATATAGACAGTGAAGTCAAGTCAGAGCACCTAAAAGTGCTTTATAGTGAAAATAAGTTAAGTGCAAAATGAGCAATCAAAGATCATGTGATTTAAGACTAGATACAATATACCTCTAACCAAGACCTATGAATAAACAGTGAATCTGGACCATAAATACATGGATACAAATTATAAACATTTAATAGTATCATAAGACATAACACATGGATAAAAATAAATAAAAACAATAAATAGCCATAATTGATGGATGAAATAGACACAATGCATATACATAGATAAATTCAGAGCTTATCTTATTTCATGTAGATCAGTGATTCCCAACCTCGGCCCTCAAGGCACACGAACAGTCCTGGTTTTAGTGTTATCCATGGTTGAGCACAGATGGTTTAATCAAAATAACTGCGGCACTAATTAAGTCACCTGTGCTCAATTATGGCTATCCCTAAAACCTGGACCGCTAGTGTGCCTTGAGGACCCTGGTTGGGAACCCCTGATGTAGAGGATAGTATAAATCAGGCAGGGTACAGGGACCCAACGCGTTTCGTCACCAGCGGACTTCTTCAAGGGGATAGTGTTTGCAAGTGGGATTTGGCTGTATTTATACCCTAAAAAATGAAGGCAGTTTTCTGCATCTGGATGTAATTGTGACCTCACTTCCTGTAGTGTCACTTCCGGTATAAACGGAGAGTATTGCCTATCAGTGTTTCTATCACATACCATCTGTATAGCGTCATATGTGCATAGGTAGATAACGGGAGTAGATGAAATGAGATGGTGACTAGCATAATATATGAAATAAGATGAGCTCTGAATCTATGTATGTATATGCATTGTGTCTATTTTATCCATCAATTATGGCTATATATTTTTACCTATGTTTTTATGTCTTATGATACTATTAAATGTTTTATATATTTATGGTCCAGATGTACTGTTTATTCACAGGCCTTGGTTAGAGGTATATTGTATCTAGCCTTAAATCTTTGACTGGTCATTTTGCCCTTAATTTATTTTCACTATAAAGCACTTTTAGGCGCTCTGACTTGATTTCACCGTCTACACGTCTTATTAGGAGTTGCTTACCGCCACTTAATTTATATCAGGTTGAGCTGACACCCCCGTTGTTGTGGGGTTAGGCTATGAGACATACACACAATCTTACTTTATTTGTTTTTGTATTGTATAAAAAACTAATAGACACACATACACACACATTATATATATATTGAACCTGTCGTTTATTTAAATTTTGTGGTCACACTTGCTAGGGCACCCTGTTTTTCAAATGTAAGACAAACTATTTCCTTTTTCCAGGTGCTTATTAACTGATAGCCCTGGGTGTGGTCCTGTCTCTTTAAGGCAGGACCCAGGTTCATGTTTAAAATGTATGCAAGCTTGAGCCCAAGATGGCAGATCAAGTTCATTTATCTGAGAATCAGTGTAGGGACTGGCTAGATGGGAATGACCGTGAAGCGGTGGCCAGCTTAACAAATTATTGCAATATTTTGGAACCAACATTCCCTATGTTCAAAGGAGTTGCAGTTTGAAAAGCATGTGAGTGCCGAGTTTGTATGATAATATATATATATATATATATATATATTATATATACACACACACACACACACACACACACACACACACACACGCACACCAGATAATTTTATACGTATAAATAATTGCTTGTGTTTATTTTGATCCGTTATGGGAGGAAAGGGGACGATACAAACAAGATGAGGGGATAAGGCAGCAAATTTCTGACTGATGGTGTATACTGGGACTTACGATTCAACAGCGGACAAAGAGCCACCGGTTTTCCATTTACATTAAGTGAATAAGTCGTCTAACCCTCAGCTGCTTTTTTTCAGGCTGAGAACGCAGGCCGCCGATTCTACTGGATCTCGCAGAGACACAGATAGCGGTTGACCACATGGTGGATAGACAGAGGATGAGTGGTGGCTGAGGGCGGTGGGCTGAGAGGTGGAGGCACGCCTGGGATGGTTTGGGAGGGGGGGGTTAGAAGATGTCTACTTCCAGCAGCTCCTCACCCATAATGAGAATAAAGACAATAACAAGGGTATACACGCTGGCACGCTGGTATTAGTCCGGTCCTCTCATCCCCATGAAGAGCAGTAAACGACCATTAATGGCACCAACTTCATTACCTTGTTCTTCATGAACTTGGAGTGGCTCCGGTAGACCTCCATCTGCTTCATCTCCTCCTCCCGCTCCTCGGTGCTGAGGGCCCCGTTAGATTTCAGCATTTGAATCTCATCCTCCATGTCCCGCAGGCCACGTTCCATGGACGTGATCTTTGAGTCCTGCAAGAAGAACACGGTGACTACAGATTTCAAGAAGGACCAAATAGCCATCTCTGCAGAATGCCCGAAGAACAACTCAACTAAAACCTAAGATGAACGGACCACAGTAAGCACTCACACGGCCACCAGGTCACTCGCCAAAGAGCCCACCACGGCCTTCAGGCTTCACTAACCACCCAACCGTCCAATAAAAGCCACATGTGCTGGGAAAACCGGCCACGCGTCACATGTGACAGGAATAATAAGGATCAGCCACCCGGCCGTATGGGTATGGAACAGAGGAACCCATCAGAATGTAGAGCGGTTTACGATCCACAAAGTCCGCTCAATGTCATTAGGAGACAGGACGGTACAACCAGGAGCTCTGTAGTAACCTGCTGTCCAGTAGAAGTCTATAGAAGCCAGCACAATTATTGCAGCACTCTGTCTTCGGCAATGGGTAGTATAGGGGCCTAAAGCCCAGCTCAGGGAGACTGGGCAGTAGACCAGTGCCGAGCACAGATTATGGGGGGTTTATTCCGTAAACACTGCATTTTTGGGGGGGGCTTTTAAATTACTGCAGTTGTCAAATAACATGAACTTGTTCTACTGATCTTATATTATACTGTAATAATATGCTGCCATTTATACTTCAACATTGTGACGGAATATTTCTATACAGATCTGTAATGTTGCCGGCAGCTATCAAATGAAGTCACGTCCTTCAGACGTCAGATTGACCTTGGGCTCTGTAACGTCCCTCTTCCTACACGTCTCCCTAATTATTACCGAGTAACCAGGAGCATAAATGCCTATAAATAGATAGTGTGGGAATCGGCACAGTCCTTCTTCCTATACGTTACTCCTCCTATACAGGTCCATCCACGCCAAGCAGCTCCCGTTGGTATCATACCTTCATTTCGATCACGGTCTGAAGCGCTTTGGTTTTGGCAGAGTCGGGGGCGTTCTCGAAGCGACGGTGCATTTCCTGCAGAGATAAAAATAGGTAATACGGCTGAGAATGCCCATAATGAAAGTGCGGAGTCGAGAGAGATTGCCGCTCTCACAAATAGGAGACGTGACATGCCCCAGTGTGACGACGGACGGTTGCCAGGAGAGGGCGCCCTCTTTCCCTTCCCTGGGGGCAGGATGTGGCTTTGCTGCTCCCCTGGGCAGGTTACAGGAGGCAAGGCTGGATATGGATACAGGAGATGTCTGGTAACCATCTCACTGCTGGAGAGAATTAGCACAAACTAACCACAGACAACTTATACAACACTCTCTTCCTGCTGCGTGACTGACGTAATGCAGAATCACTCAAACTAATATTAACAATAAAAACAAATAATCAATAAAATAATAAAAACAAATTGCCGCATTATACAACAGTATGGTTAATGCAGACATTCCCCAAGCCGGTCCTAAAGGCGCTCTAACAGTTCAGGTTTTAAGGATAGCCATGCTTGGGCTCAAATGGTCTAAATAAACTGACTGAGGTACTAATTAAGTCACCTGTGCTAAGCATGGATATCCTTAAAACCTGGACTGTTAGGGTGCCTTGAGGACCAAGTTTGGGAACCACTGACGTAATGTATAATACAGCCTTACCGGTCCACTCTGCTGCGACACCAGAAACACTAATTACTACCAATGTCGGCCAGATGCGTACAGATTGCGTCCAATGACACAACACAACGCCAGTGCTCATTGCACGTATCAGCCACGAGTCGGGAACTAGGCGCATATGATGCAGACTGTAAGCAGCACAACAAACATTACAATCCTATCAGCAGGGCTTGACAAATCCCGGGGGCCAGGTCGCCATGGCTACCAGACTGCTGCCTGGCTACTAGATTTTGCAGTGAGGGAGGAAGCAGATCCTCATCAGCTCCGGCGGAGATTCGTGCCTATAGGATTGAAATGTTCATATCATGCACAGGAGTGCATGTGCTGAGTGTCGCCTGCGGTGACTGCTGTGCCTGTGTCCGTCCCGGCCTGCACTGATGACTCCTCTCCATCCTGGCCTGCTCTGATCCCTGCTGTTTGTCCCAGTCTACGCTGATCCTCCTGTACGCCCCCCGGCTGTCAACTGTCTCCTATCTCCGGCTGCAGAGAGCTCTCCGGTAGTAGGGTCTATGCGTGGCCAGGGATGTCGGAGCGGCTTCAGAATGATAGTGGTGTGACCACGAGGGGAGGGGGGTTTTGTTGTACTTTCTGGCACCATTGTTTTATATGAAATGTGGTCCGTTATTACTGAAGGGTGGAGTAGGGGGGGCCTCCATTTTACTGTATCCATTCAACTGTTATCATTTTGTGGACTAGTATAGTGTGTATAACAGTTGCATAACACACAGAGCTGTGCTCCTCAATCACTCCTGTCATTATTTGGGGGGGATGGTGGCCTGGCTCCTACACTTTCATCATGGCTCCTAGATTTTAGAAAAATTTGTCAAGCCCTGCTATCAGTATATAACTCATGTGGGAGACAATAGATCCAATGAATCATTATTCCAGATTTGTTTATGTTGGAACATCTTCTACGATTGCTACCGATTACAGTTTTGTAAGCTGCCTACTCTATCTTTGTGTAGTTTTGTAAGCTGCCTACACTATCTTTGTGTACAGTATTGTAAGCTGCCTACCCTATCTTTGTGTAGTTTTGTAAGCTGCCTACCCTATCTGTGTACAGTTTTGTAAGCTGCCTACTCTACCTTTGTGTACAGTATTGTAAGCTGCCTACCCTATCTTTGGGTACAGTTTTGCAAGCTGCCTACTCTACCTTTGTGTACAGTATTGTAAGCTGCCTACCCTATCTTTGGGTACAGTTTTGTAAGCTGCCTAACCTATCTTTGTGTACAGTTTTGTAAGCTGCCTACTCTATCTTTGTGTACAGTTTTGTAAGCTGTCTACCCTATCTTTGTGTACAGTATTGTAAGCTGCCTACCCTATCTTTGTGTACAGTTTTGTAAGCTGCCTACCCTATCTTTGTGTACAGTTTTGTAAGCTGCCTACCCTATCTTTGTGTACAGTTTTGTAAGCTGCCTACCCTATCTTTGTGTACAGTTTTGTAAGCTGCCTACCCTATCTTTGTGTAGCGGGCTACCCGCATTGTTTAACAATTTATCATGTTTTTTTCATAATTTTTTATTTGATTTTCTAATTAGCTGTACGAGTGCTTTATTATATAGTCTGATAGGACTTCTATTATCAACAAATCGGCAAATGACTGATCATTATATAGCCTTAGAATGGACTTTGGATATAAAATTTATATTGTACATGCATCAAATCTCAATGGCACCCATCCTACTTTTAGTATCAAAATACAGCCCTAAAAGATCCTTTAATGATGTCACATTGTTATTATAATGTGAAGTCCCGATCTTGTCCACTAGATGGCAGTCCCGTGTTCATGTCTATAGCCCAGGGGTCAGGTGAACCGATGCCAAACTCAGGTCTGAATGCAGATAATTCACGTGGTAACATCAGTATCAATGTCAGGATTATAACGTAACATATGCAGTGCCTGGCGCTTAGAATACCTGGCGCCGGAATGGGGTTAGGCACTAGGGGAGAGATAGGTTCAGGGTGCAGGGAGGCTAGGTTTGGGTACTAGGGAAGGCCGGGAGGGGGGGGGGAGGTTAAGTTCAGGCACCAGGGAGGGACAACTCACGCAGCGGCCATCACTGTCCACGCCAATTCAATACCCTCCCCCCCTGAAGGACATTTTCATGGTACTTGGGGACACATAATAGGCTTCTCTTTATAGATGTACTAATCCTTGGAGTGTGGTAAAGTGGAGAGAGATTAAGTACCAATCAATCAGCTCCTATAATTTTTCAAATACAGCCTGTAAACTGACAGTTAGGAGCCGATTGGTTGGTACTTAATCTCTCTCCAAAGCTTAGTGCATCCCTCCCCCCCATATGTGGTGGACAAAATTGATAAAGGGTTCAGCGAAATTAGACATCCCCTGATGCTGACTAATACAGGTGAGAGAACACAAGACCTCCTCCATTAGTGGGAGACAGTAGCCTATTGTTTTATGTCCTGCCATGTATCAGTGCGTTACTTTATATTTGGAAATTGCAGGTTAGCAGAATAGGCGGATGCAGGTCAGGAGTGAGAGGAGCAGATGACAGCACGCAGCACGAGCTACACCTCTCTCCGGCCTCACCGTCTGCCTGCAAAAGACTATTTACAGCTACAGAGAAAAGCATTTATCTGACACCCACTGTCGGCACGGCAACCGTCTCCATGGGAACAGGGAAGTACTCTGTATCCCGGGGGAGCGGGGCTGCGGAGACAGGAGTCCATTAACCTCTACACTGCCTGCAACCTGACCTAATGCAAGCAGTGACCATCCCCCAGTGACCCAGCCGCCTAACGTCTGAACGACGCCACTTTCGAAAAGCCATCACTATTTGGCATGTACATGTTTAATAAATACCAAGAAGGCTAAGAATTTCCTCGCTAAAAGGGATGTGCGCTACTGAGTCAGCAGAGAGGGAGTGACAGACTTGCAGACATGCTCTGCAGAAATGTGCTATGTGGATTGGTGGACGTCAAGGCCACTGGCATCACAGCAGGTTAACTGAATTACATTTTATCTCACTGACGTGTCTCAGATGCCCGTAGGACACGGTCTATATGTAACGGAGTGGGGAAAACATAATCTATTACACTCTACTATCTAAAAACACTAAATACCAGGGTACCACTAAATAATAATCACACAAACAATTCAATCATTAACATTTAAACTCTGCTGTTTTACCTGTCGGCATGAACAGTAGGACTAAGATATCGCCTTTAAGTCCATTTATATTCCTGCTTGTATAAGTTTAATCTGACTTCTGCTGGCCTAGGTAACACATAACAGACCCTCTTGGCTCCCCTTGGCCTTGCGTAGCACCTAGCAGACCCTCCCGGCTCTCCGTGGCCTGCGTACCACCTAGCAGACCCTGCAGGTTCCCCATGGCCTGCGTAGCACCTAGCAGACCCTCCAGGCTCCCCTTGGTCTGCGTAGCACCTAGCAGACCCTCCAGGCTCCCCTTGGCTTGCGTAGCTCCTAGCAGACCCTCCAGGCTCCCCTTGGCCTGCGTAGCTCCTAGCATACCCTCCAGGCTCCCCTTGGTCTATGTAGCACCAAGCAGACCCTGGAGGCTGCCCTTGGCCTGCGTATCTAGCAGACCCTCCAGGCTCCCCTTGGCCTGCGTAGCACCTAGCAGACCCTCCAGGCTCCCCTTGGCTTGCGTAGCTCCTAGCATACCCTCCAGGCTCCCCTTGGCCTGCGTAGCTCCTAGCATACCTTCCAGGCTCCCCTTGGCCTGCGTAGCACCTAGCAGACCCTCCAGGCTCCCCTTGGCCTATGTAGCACCTAGCAGACCCTCCAGGCTCCCCTTGGCCTACGTAGCACCTAGCAGACCCTCCAGACTCCCCTTGGCCTGCGGACCTGTTGGTAATTACCTCTCTCAGCATGTTGTTCTCCTTCTCCTTCTGCTCCAGGAGGCTATCTAGGTGATGGACGTGCATCTCGGCTTCCGCCAACCTCCGCGTCCTCTCGTGGTCTTCGTCCATGACCTTCGATGAGATGCCCTTACTCTGCAACATCTCCAGCAGCTTCTTGATGGACTCATCTCTGGCGTTTAGCGTTTGTTTCTGAGTCTCGATACGTAACTCCATTTCCTCTAGTGTCTTGCGCAACAGGAAGAGCTCCTTGGCTTGGCGATCATGCTCCGCGTGCAGCAGGCGGAAGTTCTCCTCGGTGAACTCGCCGGTGAAGGCATCCTTGCAGCGTCCTCCACTGTCCCTCTGGAAGAGCTGGTTGAGGTCGCGCTGAATCCGCAGCTCATCCTGCTGAGCCTGGATGGTCATTTGTAGATGCTGGAAACACAGCACAGAAACATTAAATCGGAGAAGGCGCAAAAGAAAATAAGCATCAAAAGTCAATTAAAACATGATACACTATGTGACAATTCACCCTTTATTTTTATTTTAAGAATTTGAAAAACAAGGAAAAGAAACAACTTTATATGCAATATTACATTAAATTATTCATAGTCTGGCCACTGGGGGCGCTGCACTACTGAGGTTGAGGCAACCATTGTATTAGCTGGACTCATATTGATAAATCAATACAACAGGAATTAAAGGCAAAGAAAAAGTGATGACAGTAATAGGCTGCATTCTCAGTGATGTCACTGGTCCCTAGTGAATGGATAGGCTGCATTCTCAGTGATGTCACTGGTCCCTAGTGAATGGATAGGCTGCATTCTCAGTGATGTCACTGGTCCCTAGTGAATGGATAAGGCTGCATTCTCAGTGATGTCACTGGTCCCTAGTGAATGGATAGGCTACATTCTCAGTGATATCACTGGTCCCTAGTGAATGGATAGGCTACACTCTCAGTGACGTCACTGGTTCCTAGTGAATCGATAGGATGTACTCTGTGATGTCACTGGTTCCTAGTGAATGGATAGGATGTACTCTGTGAGGTCACTGGTTCCTAGTGAATGGATAGGCTGCACTCTCAGTGATGTCACTGGTCCCTAGTGAATGGATAGGCTACACTCTCAGTGACGTCACTGGTTCCTAGTGAATGGACAGGCTGCACTCTCAGTGATGTCACTGGTCCCTAGTGAATGGATAGGCTGCATTCTCAGTGATGTTACTGGTCCCTAGTGAATGGATAGGCGGCACTCTCAGTGATGTCACTGGCTCCTAGTGGATGGATAGGCGGCACTCTCAGTGATGTCACTGGTTCCTAGTGAATGGATAGGCTGCACTCTCAGTGATGTCACTGGTTCCTAGTGAATGGATAGGCTGCACTCTCAGTGACGTCACTAGTTCCTAGTGAATGGATAGGATGTACTCTGTGACGTCACTGGTTCCTAGTGAATGGATAGGCTGCATTCTCAGTGACGTCACTGGTTCCTAGTGAATGGATAGGATGTACTCTGTGATGTCACTGGTTCCTAGTGAATGGATAGGATGTACTCTGTGATGTCACTGGTTCCTAGTGAATGGATAGGATGTACTCTGTGATGTCACTGGTTCTTAGTGAATGGATAGGATGTACTCTGTGATGTCACTGGTTCTTAGTGAATGGATAGGATGTACTCTGTGATGTCACTGGTTCCTAGTGAATGGATAGGCTGCACTCTCAGTGACGTCACTGGTTCCTAGTGAATGGATAGGATGTACTCTGTGATGTCACTGGTTCCTAGTGAATGGATAGGATGTACTCTGTGATGTCACTAGTTCCTAGTGAATGGATAGGCTGCACTCTCAGTGATGTCACTGGTTCCTAGTGAATGGATAGGATGTACTCTGTGATGTCACTGGTTCCTAGTGAATGGATAGGCTGCACTCTCAGTGACGTCACTGGTTCCTAGTGAATGGATAGGATGTACTCTGTGATGTCACTGGTTCCTAGTGAATGGATAGGATGTACTCTGTGATGTCACTGGTTCTTAGTGAAAGGATAGGCTGCACTCTCAGTGACGTCACTGGTTCCTAGTGAATGGATAGGATGTACTCTGTGATGTCACTGGTTCCTAGTGAATGGATAGGCTGCACTCTCAGTGATGTCACTGGTTCCTAGTGAATGGATAGGCTGCACTCTCAGTGATGTCACTGGTTCCTAGTGAATGGATAGGCTGCACTCTCAGTGATGTCACTGGTTCCTAGTGAATGGATAGGCTGCACTCTCAGTGATGTCACTGGTTCCTAGTGAATGGATAGGCTGCACTCTCAGTGATGTCACTGGTTCTTAGTGAATGGATAGGATGTACTCTGTGATGTCACTGGTTCCTAGTGAATGGATAGGCTGCACTCTCAGTGACGTCACTGGTTCCTAGTGAATGGATAGGATGTACTCTGTGATGTCACTGGTTCCTAGTGAATGGATAGGATGTACTCTGTGATGTCACTGGTTCCTAGTGAATGGATAGGCTGCACTCTCAGTGACGTCACTGGTTCCTAGTGAATGGATAGGATGTACTCTGTGATGTCACTGGTTCCTAGTGAATGGATAGGATGTACTCTGTGATGTCACTGGTTCTTAGTGAATGGATAGGCTGCACTCTCAGTGACGTCACTGGTTCCTAGTGAATGGATAGGATGTACTCTGTGATGTCACTGGTTCCTAGTGAATGGATAGGCTGCACTCTCAGTGATGTCACTGGTTCCTAGTGAATGGATAGGCTGCACTCTCAGTGATGTCACTGGTTCCTAGTGAATGGATAGGCTGCACTCTCAGTGATGTCACTGGTTCCTAGTGAATGGATAGGCTGCACTCTCAGTGATGTCACTGGTTCCTAGTGAATGGATAGGCTGCACTCTCAGTGATGTCACTGGTTCCTAGTGAATGGATAGGCTGCACTCTCAGTGATGTCACTGGTTCTTAGTGAATGGATAGGATGTACTCTGTGATGTCACTGGTTCCTAGTGAATGGATAGGCTGCACTCTCAGTGACGTCACTGGTTCCTAGTGAATGGATAGGATGTACTCTGTGATGTCACTGGTTCCTAGTGAATGGATAGGATGTACTCTGTGATGTCACTGGTTCCTAGTGAATGGATAGGCTGCACTCTCAGTGACGTCACTGGTTCCTAGTGAATGGATAGGATGTACTCTGTGATGTCACTGGTTCTTAGTGAATGGATAGGCTGCACTCTCAGTGACGTCACTGGTTCCTAGTGAATGGATAGGATGTACTCTGTGATGTCACTGGTTCCTAGTGAATGGATAGGCTGCACTCTCAGTGATGTCACTGGTTCCTAGTGAATGGATAGGCTGCACTCTCAGTGATGTCACTGGTTCCTAGTGAATGGATAGGCTGCACTCTCAGTGATGTCACTGGTTCCTAGTGAATGGATAGGCTGCACTCTCAGTGATGTCACTGGTTCCTAGTGAATGGATAGGCTGCACTCTCAGTGATGTCACTGGTTCCTAGTGAATGGATAGGCTGCAGTCTCATAAATATTGTCACCAGCACAGTTTGTAAGCAGCAGAGAAATAAAGTATAAAAAGAGGGAATATGTAGTTTGGAATCACCTGGAAGGGCCAGCGCTGGGGATCCTAGCCCTAGAAGATTAATAGTCATCGTATCAGGACTCATTCTGGAGTCAGTCACAGTGTGAGAAATCAACAATAAATACAACAGCTACAGCAGACACGAGACTGCGGCCATATTGTTCCTGGGCAACTAGAGGGAACTAGCGCTAACATTCAGGCCAGTGGCATTTCTGAAGTGCGGGAAAGCTGGAAGCTCCGCCCGCTGCGATAAAGTCAAGTCTCTCCCTTGGAGATGCTGCAGGAGGAGATAACGTACTGCCTCATCTATCAGAGGAAGCAACAGTGGGTGACATTCATTTGTATGAACCTCGGCGCCATAACTCAGCGCCCCGTCAGGATTACCCTTTATACAGGCGCATCTGAAAGTACGGAAGACAGATTCCCAGGGGCTGCCCAGACCACAGGACAATATATATCCCCCCCTATCAGTCTGGGGGCTGAATGCTGGGCGGGACAGGAGGAGGAAAGCGTGCTGGCGAGATTAAACATGCCGGGATACAGACAGAATACATAATGTCCCCGACAGATGGAGATGTAGGAACAAAGCACAGGTTCATGCGGGGTGAGGAGTGAGGAGACGCAGCAGATAACACTCTCCATACACAGGACACTGTCTCACGCCGGCCTAGTAATGCAGCCACACATATACCACTCATCACGTATATGAGGATGAGCTATCGGAAGAACACGGGTCTGTGCGTCTGTCGTACGACTGTGATTATAACCAAGTATCCTGCAATGGCGGCCGCGGGAACGCTCTCCTCTACTTGCACACACTAAGGGGGGATGATGTTGTCAGCCGCAATTGTTCCTGAATTGCGCAGACGGGATTAAGGGCCTGATTCAGACCCGCTCGCAAGCGGGTCGATGGTGGGGCATTGCGAACGCGCGGCGTGCGCAAGCCCTAGGGCGAGAGAGAAATTCTCTCGCTCCGGGGCTAGCTACAAACGGGGTGGCTGTCGATGTTGAACAACAGCTCGCCCAGTTTTGTAGACGGGGTGGGGGGCTGGACAAATGGAGGAGTTTGTGGGCGGCCCTACTGACATCACAGGAAGCTCACTGGGGCTTGCGGCAGACGAGACCCTACCACAAGAATCTCGTCGCAAGCCCGATGGTCGGGATCATCACCTGGCCGCTCGCTAAAGCTGTGGGTGGTCACCCACAGCTTAGCGAGCGGCCAGGAGGCCGGGTTTTATAATACAAAGCGGCCGCCCTGATCAGAGCGAGCGCTCGCTATTTGCGAGCGGCTCTGAATCAGGTCCTAAATGCGTATATTCTGCGGCATGCCGAGTTGTAACCATCTTTGCGTCCAGACCATCCGAATCCGTGCGTTTGGTTACGCACTTATACCAGCCCTGTACCTGTTGCGTATTTAGGCTTCCGCACGACACCGCAATTCTGTCTAGGCGCCCTCTCTGAACGTCACTTACGTGACGCGGCCCCTTTACAGCCCAGTTACGCCCCACTAGTGTAGAGATTGAAGGGGGACTGGTATCACTTTATCCTGGATCTCACTTTAGGTTTAATCTTCCCCTGATTCATTCTGGGGGATAATGATGGTTCTAATAAACTAGCTGTGAGTATACATCCTGTTATACTATGCAGGCTCTTGTAGATGAAGGGTTCTTAGGTTCTGTCCAACACATCTCGCTATAACCCAACCTAATGGGTGCACTGAGAAGTACGTTCAGTCATTATACGGGTGACGTCATTGATCCTCTACACCAGAGGTGGCAGCAGAGAGCAGAAGACGTCAGCACTGTATGTCACACTGGTTCAGCAGCGGGACGCAACCGCATTTAGTCAAAGGGCACGGCCGATGGGCTCCCTCGGCTGCGGCGCCACTCCGCCGCTGTGTGTATTAAGACGCACCATCTAAGACTGAACCAGCGCTACGGAGGAGCAGAATCTCCATCGGAACATTGGGCGTCTATGTCAGTGCGAATGCGTCCTTTGACGATACGACACGCCCGTGTCTGGCTAGCCACCCCCCCGTTACCACCCAAAATACACCCATAGAAATTGCCTCTCAGTATCCAAATTCACTTTGCGTATCCCAGCGGTGACCATTGGGACTCAAGTGCAGTACTTCCAATATCGGTCTGCATGAATATCGGCAATGTGCGCAGTTAGTGTGCAGCTGTTAATCACGCCCTAGGTCTAGGGGGTCTATTTACTAAGCAGTGTTAGGAGACAGAGTGAAATGTGATAAGGTGCCAGCCAATCAGCTCCCAACTGTCATTTTTCAAACACAGCCTGTGAGATGACAGTTAGGAGCCGATTGGCTGGTACCTTATCACTTTTCACTCTGTCTCCTAACACTGCTTAGTAACTAGATCCCTATGTATCTTATATCACATACAGATAACTGGGGGGGACAAACCTGTACTAAGGCCCTGCCAATGCTGCTCTTATCAGTATTATATCTTCATAGCTTTATCTGGCTCCAACATAGTCACATTATTACTGTGCTCTATGCAACTCCTACCCTATAGGTATAGATATGTACACAGCACAACTTCTTGTTCCTTACTGTAATTCTCAGTACCTGTACTTGTGCACAGTGCCACTGACATTGCTCTGTATGTATATGGGTGTAATTCTTTCTATGTGTGCTTATTCTATATGCACAAACAGCTGCACGGTACATCGTCTCCCATTCTGTGCTTATACTGTACGTCTCATAATACGCTCTGTGTGATGCACAGTACATCCTGCACCATTCTGTGCATGTATACAAGGTGTATGTCTCATAATACATCTCAGTGCGCGTGTGCGAGTTACCCTGCTATCGCCTACGCAGGTACAAATCCATCGCAGAGTGAGTGATGCCAGGTCAGCGTTTGCGGGGTGGTGACGAGTGGTTGGAGAAACGCAGGCGTGCCTGTCCATTTGAACGCTGTTGCATGGGCGTGCATAAATGACCCACTGCGACAGCTCGTGTATTTACTGCGTGCGACGAGGTTAGCAATTCCTGAGTAAGGTCAGACCTGTTGTAATTGTGTGTGAGGGGCCGATGTTACTCGATGGTACCAATGTATACGCAAAATTGCAAGGTATTACGGATGTGCGAAAGCAGTAGTGGGCGTGTCTATGCTGGCTTTGGGCATGTCTATGCTGGCTTTGGGCGTGTCTACGCTGGCTTTGGGCGTGTCTACGCTGGCTTTGGGCGTGTCTACGCTGGCTTTGCGATTGCAGTTATTAGCATATTTTTGCAGCAGACTTACGTGCCTAATCGCAGCTGCGATCGCAATAGCGATCTGTAGTGAATCAGCCCCATTGTCTCTTAATCTGTGCCTATATACAAAGTACGTCTCATAATACAATCTTTTTTCTGCACTTAGATGCACAGTACCACTTCTATATAACGCCATTGAGGAGAAGAACAGTAATTTACATTTCCACGGCGGCTTGGCCAGTTCTAATGCAGCCTACGGCTAACCTTTCCTTTTCCACCAGAAGAGCAGGCAACATGGCCGCCCCACTGGGATCAATAAGCAGAAATCTCCAGAGAAATGACTGGTGTAGGTTTCCCCTATATATAACCAGAAGTAGGATTCTGTAACACCCTTTCCTCATAAAATCATCGTCTGATGATGCAAAAGTGCCCGCAGTGCCGGGGCGACAATCACCGACGCCCTGAGGCAGCAGCAGCACGAGACATGGAGAACAGCTGTCCAGGCCTGAGGAAGATTCATCCTGTCTGGGGACGGCTTCCTGCTGAAGGATTTGCAGAGAGGACAGGAAAAGACGATTTTTCTGTCACCTTTCCCCGCTTAGGGCGGATAGTTAGAGCCAGAGGGCTGGGAGACGCATGTCAGCTGTTAGGCCCAGCCTTGCTGTAAGGGTTAATGGCAGCACGACGCTGAAAGGCTGAGCGCCATTGGCTGATTGCGAGATGCTCTATAGCGCAACGCCGGTGAGAAGTGGCCCTGATGAGGCAGCTGCAGCCGCTTTGTGTGTCTGTGTGAAGGAGGAATCATTAGCACAATTAGCAGGTCATTATAACACCGTATTGTGACGCATCCCGGGGAGGGGGGAAGACAATCCCCCCTCTCAGCTGGAGGAATGGCAGGAATGCCTGCGCTAACCGCTGGCTGGAAACATTCCTCTGGCTGTATATACACTGCGAGCCAGGCCATACCTGCCCGGCACTGCCAGGCCTCCGCAGGGAAGGGGTTACAGGCACCCCGCCAGGCTGGCACAGAGTAAGGGAAATTAACCCTCTCCCTGCTGCCTCTATGTGAGGGTGATCAATTAAATTAACAGATAGAATAAAATACAATAAATGTGAATGCTGGGAGCTTCAAAGCTGTAAGCTGTTTGGTGCAATGGATCACTCCAGCTACATACCCCCAAGGTAGATCCTGTGGACCCTATGGACCCTGAAGAAGAAAATACAAATATATCTATTTCTTACACTGCTCCATCACTCCTCCACAATGTGAGACTCTAGTCTATATCAACCTACGGGGCTTCAAACGTACCCTGAGAACTCCCATTATCCCTCCTCACAATCCTCACTCTCTGTCCTCTCTCCCCATTTCATCTACCAATTTTACCCAGCTACCGTCACATACTTTCCTAGACTGTAAGCTCCAGCGCGAGCAGGACCCTCATCGCTCTCAGTTCTCACCCAGCACTATCCCTGTCTCCAGTGCATCCCCCCCATCCCAATCACTCAGCAGCCCTGATTACTGTCCGCCCTTCCCAGTTACTGTCTGTCACTCCGCTGTATAGAAGTCTCACTGTCTGATTGCTATTCCCATGCTCAGTGTTACAGACACTTTGTGACACCATATAAAGCATAAATATATTATATATAAAGGTGTTTAATAAAGGTTAAGTGATGTTTGGGTGGGACACGACCTCCATTGATCAGGGTAACGCTATCTCTATCCTTCCTCTAAAGCAGGGATGGAGAACCTCAGGCCCAGGGGCCGTATAAGACCCTCAGAATCATTTGGTCTGGCCCTCAGAGCTTTTTTCTGCTCGCCTCATCTGGCTAGCAGCGTACCTAGAATGGCGCCCTGCAGCCAGAATCTAAGCAGCAGGGCCTCCTGGAGCATCCTTAGGACGCTTCAGACGGTCACACAGCTCCCTGGAGCATCCTCAGGATGCTCCAGGCATTGCTGTAATCACTAGTGATTGTGGCCCCACCCCCGTGTGACATCACACGGAGGGGCGTGGCCTGTGCCGGGCACCGCAAATAATGTTATATATATCAAAATGGCCCTCGGCAGAAAAGCGCTTCCCCTGTGTTACTGAACGCCCGGTCTGTTATTTACATTGCTTATGGTGCGAATCTAGCCCGCCCCGGTTTCATCTCGGGGTCACACAGTCCAGAGAACCTTACTCGTAGATTTGCAGCTGTTACAGTCACGCATTTTCCATTTAACCACTACCGGCCTCTGTTAGCAGTTTAGCGGTTTTGTGCGCTATGAAGCTCCTGTGCAGCAGTTACTGGGAAACGGTGCGGCGCGAGAAGAGCATCAGCTTTGATAGCAACGAACGCAGCTCTGTGACTGCGGAAGGACCAGTTGTGTGTCAGGAAAACGGCCATTCCCTATACCATGCACAGCTATGTGACTGCGAGATCAACGGTAGAGCACGTTTTTCTGGCCTGGAGACGATCTAAATGTCCCAAGACAAACAGGGAATATCAGGTCGCGAATGTAGCATTTTAGTTTAAATCAAGCAGGTTATAAATTGTGATTCAGTTCAAAACATAGCGATATTTCCCGTAAGGCTGACGTAATAGGTTACAGAATACAGGCTTCTTTGGCCGGGCCGACAGACGTAATAAGAGGCTTATTCTAAAAAGAAAACAAATCAACAAGACACATTCAGATGTGCACCACCATACGCTGCCCTCTGTATAACGCCACCCTCCCTGTAACGCTAGCCTGACGGCAGTAAAGGGGGGGACGATACACATTGCCATGTTCATTTATATTTAATAAGCATAGATCAATAGTTATGTCCTATAAAATCAGCCTCCATTCCAATGCAATTACAGCAGCGACATGTTTAAGGAGATGGCTGGATCAGATGACGGAAGCCAATTATATGGTGAATGGATTTCTGAACGCTACAAACATTCAGGAATACGCGGGATGGTGGGTGTCACACGGGCGTAACATAATGATTAATTACCGAGAGGCGTTACTTCTGTGACCACTCGTGTGCAGCACTATTAAGAACGCGCGTGCTCTGCTTGTACAGCCCAATCACGCACAGCCTGAGCGCGGACAATTCCCAGACCCGTAACTGCTGCACAATTGTGAGGCTTTCTCGCATCCCAGCAATATAACTAAAAGCTTCCATACATTTATAATGTTCAATCTCTGGGGGTGGACAACCGGTCAAATCTAAGAGCCAATAGGTGTTCTAAAGGGGCAGGAAAGATTTACATCAGCTATAAATGAATCCTCTCCATAGCGAAATCTTCAGGTCAGAGGGTCCTGTCTATGCCCAAACGGCTGAATAAATTATAAGTTTACGCCCAAGTCATCGATAATCCGGCCAATCACTGCACCAGTCACAAGTTACTGCAGCTACTTAAAGAGATTTCATCAGGATTGATCATGTGATGCACAGTACAGATTCAAACGCCAAGAGGGGCTTTAACAAAATGGCGACGGCTGCGCCCTTATCTCTGGATGGTGAGGAGACATCTGTATGGGGAGATGCCCTTCATCGGAACGCATTTTATATCTGTGCCACCAGAACTGACCATTATTGGTGGTTTATAAGTTGCAGTTTTATTGACTTAGAAGTATTTTCCGCCTGATCGTATAAATTCCAGACTGAAAAGCACGGAACAAACCCATACAGCTAAAATAAATGAATGAAGTAAAGATTGCAGGACAGCACGCCCAGGCCCATAAATGAAGGTCACCTGAAGGTGGACAAAACCCTTCATACAGTCTGTGTGTCCTGCACAGCGTGAAGACGCTCGGCCCCCTCCTCTACAATAGGATCCTCCAAGCATTTGAGCGACGGAGCGATGACCGCACGCTCCTTTATCTACCTGCTAGAGGGGCTTGCAGCACATTGCACCATGGCACACTGCAGATGTCCCCCTGTAAGGTAAACTCTAGCACAGGCTGCTGCTGCGGCCTACACACACTGGAGGGAGATGGAGAGGGGAGAGGGGGGGGGGGGTGTTGCAGTATTCTCAGCTTTCATTAACCTCACACATGTGGCGGCCCCATTCCTGGCTGTTAGTCAGCAGCTTTCTCCCGGAGTTATTGCCGCACAGCGCTCGCAGGCTCAGGCCTAGCACTTGGCAGCTCAGTAGCGAAGGCCTCGGGCAGACCCTGTTGGAGCACGAGTCATTGCTTTGTCATGAATCACACGCCAAGTGTCAAATCCTGTAAATGCGCAGGAACAACGTGGGAGAGTCAATAACAGTCCGCCCGTGCCTAAAAGAAAAAAAAAAAGACGCCTCCGGGAAGATCCTAAAATTAGAGACATCATTCGTGTCCTCCTTGGGGCTCAGTCGTCTTGTCAGACGCTAAATAGCAGAAACACTGAATTCTATAACCGGCAGTGTGCCCAGCATCCTGCATGTCAGTATTAGACTGCAAGCTCTGCAGGTCAGCGATAGGTGTGCAAGCTAATGTAACCTGAACACTAAGGATGCAATATTACCGTATATACAGTTCTGGTGTCACCGCTGATAGCTGTCGCGTTCCAACATCATCGCTGCAAGGTTCATTAGGAAAATGTGGCCATTATAAGGAATATAACATCCACCACTGTAATTATTAATGGCCAGCAGAGGCCACCATGGACGTCTATAGGCTGTGTGCAAATACACAATTTATGGCCTTTATTGTGGCTTTCTATGGTAATGTAACACCTTGGCTGCTTCTAATATAATTTACAGCCGGTGTGCAGCCCAATATTATATACTGTGACACAATGATGCATCTTCTAGACCAGAAGTTCTCAAACTCGGTCCTCAGGACCCCACACAGGTCACGTTTTGCAGGTCACACAGCAGGGGCACAGGTGTAGTCATTACTCACTGACACATTTTAAAAGGTCCACAGGTGGAGCTAATTATGTCACTTGATTCAGTGAGGAGACCTGGAAAACATGCACTGTTTGGTGTCCTGAGGACCGAGTTTGAGAACCTGTAATTGCCAAGTGTACGTAAATCACAGATACCTCCTGAGCTGAATGTGCTCTCCCAGAATCTATTACTCCTTCAGTAACAATGTTGTCTAATAATACATTTAAAGCAGCACAACACGGCAAACGATACATATTGTAATGTTACAGCGGAGGATGAACCGTGTGTCTCGTCTGATCTTCGAGAAGTGGTTTGTTTACTAAGGAAAATCGCGAAGTTGCTCACTGCACACTGCCATATTTATATGTGAGATTTTACCCAGCATCCTTAGCCACCAACTTTAAAATAATGAAGCTCCCAGTAGGGGTGGATTGCAGCCATAAGATGACCCACCAACGTGCACGAGAACCGTCCGGGTCAGATCAGCATCGCGATAGTTCAGGGATAAACTCTGCAACCCCCGGGCTGCTCAATATCTGAGTGGACATTTTGGCATCCAGATAAATAGATACCTCTCAGGTACAGGGCCCGATTCTGAGAGCTCGCAGGTAAAACAGTAGATGCATCTAGCAGGTTCCAACAGTCTGGGTGGCCGGTCATCTAGGCGGCTTCCCCATGAGTGCACTCAAGACAACCGTTCCATGGGAGCGCTGCTGGCACATAGACAGAGTTTCGTTATAAAATGAGGCGAGCGTATGGCTAAGGAGAGCCTGCATCGGACAGTTCTTTTGCACCCAGTACGGGGGAGGTGCAAGTGCCGATACGGATGACGATGGCCGCCCATTTCACACACTAATCCCGGATCCCATCCGGGATGATAAACACAGTTTCAACCCGTGTTACGGCGATTTGCACCACAATTTGGAATTTAGGTATTTTTCCTTCCACACTGGGCCGCGTCTGTCCTGCAGAACAGAGTCGTCACATTGCTACGTCATTGAAAACTTCCGATGCACCAATGAGGTTCCCTTGATCATAACCCAGGTGGAGTATCCCGGGAAGACCCTTTCAGACCGCAGTGTATCTGGCTCAGACCCAGGAAAAGCCCTGGTCATGACCAGGGTCGTGGATCCGGGCCACATAACCCGGGCCAACTATTCAACGCGACCTGGGGTTTTCCCGGGTCCTTGCCGCGCTGCGAATGGGGCATCAGACTGTTTTCCCTATTACTTTCCTCGGGTTCCTAATGCCTATTTCTCTGCCCACGCAGCCGAGAGCCCAGACAGCCTGACGTCTTGCTGTAATGCGCACTGTGACCTGACCGTCCGCTGCCGTCACCTCTGCAGAGCGCGACACTTGCTTTGGTAGAGAGCCGGACACAAATTGGGCTCATGACAGGTCACATACAGACATCATATTACCCCGGAGAAAGGATTTTATTCAAATAACCTGGAACCCTGAGCTCTAATGAACGCTCAATAATAGCGCTAACATAAAGTGAACTATGAGAAAGCCGCAAGATATAGTTTGCTGATGCTGGGTCTGTAAATGAAGTCTCTGTCCTGACCCATCTGCAGTGATCAGCTGAGATATGGCAGCTTAGAGATTTAGGCGGCTTTATAATAACCCGGCGTGGTTCGTTGCTCTATACAAAGTCCGCAGCCGGGCGCTGAAACATCTCAGCAATTATACAAAGTTGCTACATGTTGGGCAACGTCAGATGTGTGAGGATACCAGGGGAATTCAATTAGAGGCGAAGTTTTCGCCGGTCCGACTTTTCGCTTCATTCGCCTGTTTCAGAGGCGAATTTATTCCGTGCTCGTCCCCGCTTTTCGCCTAATTCAAGTGCAAAACAGGCGAAAACGGAAATAGGCGAATGCGGAACAGGCAAAAAGTACTGAAAGAATTGGAGAAATGAGTCTGTACCCCAGAAAAAGATGCTCTAACATAGGGAATCAGTATATAGATGTGTACTAATAGCCCTAATAACATAGGGAATCACTATAGATGTGTACTAATAGCCCTAATAACATAGGGAATCACTATAGATGTGTACTAATAGTCCTAATAACATAGGGAATCAGTATATAGATGTGTACTAATAGCCCTAATAACATAGGGAATCACTATAGATGTGTACTAATAGCCCTAATAACATAGGGAATCACTATGTGTACTAATAGCCCTAATAACACAGGGAATCACTATAGATGTGTACTAATAGTCCTAATAACATAGGGTATCACTATAGATGTGTACTAATAGTCCTAATAACATAGGGAATCAATATAGATGTGTACTAATAGCCCTAATAACATAGGGAATCACTATAGATGTGTACTAATAGTCCTATTAACATAGGGAATCAGATTAGATGTGTACTAATAGCCCTAATAACATAGGGAATCACTATAGATGTGTACTAATAGTCCTAATAACATAGGGAATCACTATAGATGTGTACTAATAGCCCTAATAACATAGGGAATCACTATAGATGTGTACTAATAGCCCTAATAACATAGGGAATCACTATAGATGTGTACTAATAGCCTTAATAACATAGGGAATCACTATAGATGTGTACTAATAGTCCTAATAACATAGGGTATCACTATAGATGTGTACTAATAGTCCTAATAACATAGGGAATCAATATAGATGTGTACTAATAGCCCTAATAACATAGGGAATCACTATAGATGTGTACTAATAGCCCTAATAACATAGGGAATCACTATAGATGTGTACTAATAGTCCTATTAACATAGGGAATCAGTATAGATGTGTACTAATAGCCCTAATAACATAGGGAATCACTATAGATGTGTACTAATAGTCCTAATAACATAGGGAATCACTATAGATGTGTACTAATAGCCCTAATAACATAGGGAATCACTATAGATGTGTACTAATAGCCCTAATAACATAGGGAATCACTATAGATGTGTACTAATAGTCCTAATAACATAGGGAATCAGTATAGATGTGTACTAATAGCCCTAATAACATAGGGAATCACTATAGATGTGTACTAATAGTCCTAATAACATAGGGAATCACTATAGATGTGTACTAATAGCCCTAATAACATAGGGAATCACTATAGATGTGTTCTAATAGTCCTAATAACATAGGGTATCACTATAGATGTGTACTAATAGTCCTAATAACATAGGGAATCAGTATAGATGTGTACTAATAGTCCTAATAACATAGGGAATCACTATAGATGTGTACTAATAGTCCTAATAACATAGGAAATCAGTATAGATGTGTACTAATAGTCCTAATAACATAGGGAATCAGTATAGATGTGTACTAATAGCCCTAATAACATAGGGAATCACTATAGATGTGTACTAATAGCCCTAATAACATAGGGAATCACTATAGATGTGTACTAATAGTCCTAATAACATAGGGAATCAGTATAGATGTGTACTAATAGTCCTAATAACATAGGAAATCACTATAGATGTGTACTAATAGCCCTAATAACATAGGGAATCAGTATAGATGTGTACTAATAGTCCTAATAACATAGGGAATCAGTATAGATGTGTACTAATAGTCCTAATAACATAGGGAATCAGTATAGATGTGTACTAATAGTCCTAATAACATAGGCAATCACTATAGATGTGTACTAATAGCCCTAATAACATAGGGAATCACTATAGATGTGTACTAATAGTCCTAATAACATAGGGAATCACTATAGATGTGTACTAATAGCCCTAATAACATAGGGAATCACTATAGATGTGTACTAATAGCCCTAACAACATAGGGAATCACTATATATGTGTACTAATAGCCCTAATAACATAGGGAATCACTATAGATGTGTACTAATAGTCCTAATAACATAGGGAATCACTATAGATGTGTACTAATAGTCCTAATAACATAGGGAATCACTATAGATGTGTACTAATAGCCCTAATAACATAGGGAATCACTATAGATGTGTACTAATAGTCCTAATAACATAGGGAATCACTATAGATGTGTACTAATAGTCCTAATAACATAGGGAATCACTATGTGTACTAATAGTCCTAATAACATAGGGAATCACTATAGATGTGTACTAATAGTCCTAATAACATAGGGAATCACTATAGATGTGTACTAATAGTCCTAATAACATAGGGAATCACTATAGATGTGTACTAATAGTCCTAATAACATAGGGAATCACTATAGATGTGTACTAATAGCCCTAATAACATAGGGAATCACTATAGATGTGTACTCATAGACCTAATAAGACTATTTGCGTACTTAAGTTGTGTAAATTGCTTGCTATTAGCGTCTAGGTAAAAGTGGTGAAGAATGGCATAAAGCTGTATTTTTTGGTGAAAATAAGGAGTCCTGTCAAATTTGGGGTACATGAAAATGGGTGCAAGCATGTTTATATGTCTCTAAAGTGAACTTTTTAAAAACATGAAAAATCCACCTGCTGCATGTACAGCACCTGCAATTCCAAATACCCCTGACCCATACTTGGGGACCCCCAAGAAGCCTATTTCGCTTCTTTTTATGTTTCTCCCCCCACTTTTTACATTTTCACCCTAAAAATGACATGTCTTTTTTGGGGTGTTCTTAGGTTTTTGGGGTTTTTTGCAGATTTGTCCTTTGGGGGGTTGTCCCAAGGGATCGGAGTCGTTTCCCCACGTTTGCACCCCAAAATAAAGATTTTGCATTTCTTTTCACCAGCTATTGATTGGAGAATCTTTTTTGGAGAATTGTTTCCGCTTAGGCGAATTTGTCCTGGAATTGAATTTGGTGAATTTTTTTTTAGGCTAAATTTTCTCAAAAAAAAAAAACAGGCGAAAAAGGCTTTTCACCTCTAATTGAATATGGCCCTAAATCCCAAGTGTGAACGCGTTGGCTTACATTGTCTCGCATTTCTGAGGTATCCAGACTGTTTTCCATTCCTACTGGTGCAGCTTGGCAAACTCAACCAATGGCCAACTGCAAGTGTCAACTACCCACCGACTTAAAGTTACCGGTAGGAGGAGAGGAAGGGGGGGTCATCATTATACCCACCACAACCGGCTTGCGTCTTTGTGTGCAGCTGCTGCAGCACCTCTTTGCTGACTACTGATTACATTATGAAAGTGGACGCAGGGCGCTGGGCTCGACACAAGACAGTGAGGGGATGGAATATAGCAGACCGGGCAGCCTGTGGCTCTCCTGGTGCTGTGAAACTACAAATCCCAGCATACCCTGCCAGCTAACAGGCAAAGCTCTCTGGGGCCTTGTAGTTGGAGTCACAACAAGGTTGTCCTGACCTGCTCTTATCTGCAGGATACAACAATCTCTGCCTCCACTAAGTCTGGACTGGTACATGTAATCATTATACAATCCACCCACATTAACTTCCAGGATACCGGACACTGGGTTCTAGTGACACAATCTGAGTAATAATTAGGCCTCGGGGAGCCGGCAGATAAAAAATAATAAAGGAAATGGCAGAGCCGGTATTAGCAAGGTTTAGGAGTCTCGGCAATAGCGCAGCATTTGAACGAGGGCCGGGGTATCTGGTGCAAATATTTTTTTTTTGTAAGGATAAAAATTTGCCCATTAGTTTAAAAAAAAAAAATTTAATATTCCATAGTTTGCGCCATTCACCAACTTCCACCCTGACTGTCCGGGGGAAGGAATTTACAGAGCAGAACCACTAAGCGTGCGGACGATGAAGGGTCTCGTAAGCACAGGGTCTTCTGGGAAATAGACAGAGGCCATGTTTGATATTAACGAGAGATGAGCTTTGTTCAGCCGGACAGTTTCTGCCCGAGTCCCTGTACGTTCCCAGCCCGGGGAAATGACAGAGATGGGACGCTGTGGTGAACGGACATTCGTTACTGCACCTTCCAGCCACAAAAACACACAACGCGGGGGGGTAAGATTCAGGAGTTGGAGAACATTAGTTTATTTTGCAAGTTTTATGCCCCCGTAGAGCGTGATTAATAGGATGCAGCAGATAAAACTGACGCTCGCAAAACACACACATACTAGTTTATAATGTTGACATCCAAGGTAGAATCTGGGTGTTGGAGAACGGATCAAGGCCTGGAATTCAAATCTTTGCTTTCACAAGTGATAAATCTCTTCCATTCTGACCACACCGAAGTGAAGCTGAAATTTTACACCATCGGACCTGATCGAGGCCTGGGCTGGACAGCGATGGCTGCTATGCTCCGTGTGCGATCACAAACATTACTGCAGCCTGTAAATCGGCCAATATACCATCAGGGCAGAGACCCCCCCCAACTCTCCACAGATTGTGCCGACCTGGGAGACCCAGAGCTTACGGCAATATGTGAACCTTTTGGATTTGTTTCCCGGCTGCATCTAGAAGAAGCCTGGAGCCCTCGGCGGGAGAACTATACTCTCAGGCCCCTGTAAGCACCAATAACCTTTTACACAAGGGTTCCAGTTGTGTAGACACTTATACAATACACAATGCAGCAATAAACCGTCAGGAATTCCAGCTGATTAACCCCCTACACCCCTTCCTACAAATCCAATGACAATCTGACCATCGGGCATAGATACTTATAGCAATATATTAGAGGTCCTGGGACCTCATTCAGAGGCGGTCGTTAGATGGAAGTGGTCGCACAGAATCAGGGCGGCCGCTTGCATCCTGTACGGCCGCCTCCTTGTCGATCGTTAAGCTGTGGGTGGTTTAACGACCGACCAGGTTGATGGTCGTGATGGTGATCACCATCGCGACTTACGACCAGACCCTAAGGTTGGGTCTCGGCACTCGTAAGCCCCAGGGAGCTTCCCGCTCTGATGGAGCAGGAAGTTCCCCACTGACATCAGTGATGATGTCAGTGCGGCCGCCCACAAAACGGTAGGAGGAACGCCTCCGTTTTGAAAACCACCCCCCCCCCCCCCGGCCCGCCTACCAATAGGGGTGAGCGGTCGATCAACATCGACAGCCGCCACTTTGATAGCAAGCTCTGGAGCGACAGTTTATCAGGCCTTACCATCGAGTCGGTTACGAGCACATCGGCGCTCGCGACCGACTCTGAATAATGTCCCTGGGTCCATACCTCGATTTCTGAGCAGCTCCATTGAGGCTTTAGGTATGAAATAAACCTGAGCACACAGGCTGCCAGGCCGGCACTGCTCATGGATGTGCTGGTCATGTCTGTTGTGCTATTGTGGGTCCGGAGTGCAGGCGGCCAGGGTGGAAGCTGGGTAACCATCTGCTGAGGTGCTGGCGATGGGACATTCCGCCACATCATTGCATGGATGAGCTGGGGAACATCTGCGTCTCTATGCGAATGCCGCGTCCGATTTTCAAACAACTGAGACGCCCACTTGCAGCGCCGTGCATTTCCGCCATTGTGCGTATTTAGACGCCACCATGTGTCGCACCATGGAAACGTGCACCAGACCCATGGCAGGTGCAGGGTCGCAGTCCCAGTATGGCCTCCTGGGCGACTGAGCTCCGCCAGCATCGGTTACTTCCCAGGAACGCCTACTGACATTCCGAGACCGAGCGTCCGATTCCGAGCTGTGCCTCTGTGTGCAGACGGTCGGGGCGCGGGCGCTGTGTGACTGGGAGGAATGGCAAACATCGGCCGTTTGCGTGCGACATCGAAACTGGGTCCAGATCTGAATCAGGCGCTAAGCGACTAGCGGTGGGGGGGGATCCTGCACTTGGTTATACAGCAGCATGGAGAAATCTCCCCGGGGGTTACAGGCCAGCAGGCCTGACATGTAAGATGTACTTCTCTAATTTACTATGCACCTTAGTACTGTCCCAGTGTATTCCAGCCGCACAGCAGACTATGAGGAAAATCAACAGCAGACACTAATTATAGCTTATATTATACCAGCCTTACGCTCCTCAGCACATCACAATAACCAAATGGTGCCATCTAAGCACATTACTGCTCCCTTCCTGTGCCATCTAAGTACATTACTGCTCCCTTCCTGTGCCATCGAAGCACATTACTGCTCCCTTCCTGTGCCATCGAAGCACATTACTGCTCCCTTCCTGTGCCATCTAAGCACATTACTGCTCCCTTCCTGTGCCATCTAAGCACATTACTGCTCCCTTCCTGTGCCATCTAAGCACATTACTGCTCCCTTGCTGTGCCATCTAAGCACATTACTGCTCCCTTGCTGTGCCATCTAAGCACATTACTGCTCCCTTGCTGTGCCATCTAAGCACATTACTGCTCCCTTGCTGTGCCATCTAAGCACATTACTGCTCCCTTCCTGTGCCATCCAAGTACATTACAGCTCCCTTCCTGTGCAATCTAAGCACATTACTGCTCCCTTCCTGTGCCATCCAAGTACATTACAGCTCCCTTCCTGTGCCATCTAAGTACATTACTGCACCCTTCCTGTGCCATCTAAGCACATTACTATACCCTTCCTGTGCCATCTAAACACATTACTATACCCTTCCTGTGCCATCTAAGCACATTACTGCTCCCTTCCTGTGCCATCTAAGCACATTACTGCTCCCTTCCTGTGCCATCTAAGTACATTACTGCTCCCTTCCTGTGCCATCTAAGCACATTACTGCTCCCTTCCTGTGCCATCTAAGTACATTACTGCTCCCTTCCTGTGCCATCTAAGTACATTACTGCTCCCTTCCTGTGCCATCTAAGCACATTACTGCTCCCTTCCTGTGCCATCTAAGTACATTACTGCTCCCTTCCTGTGCCATCTAAGTACATTACTGCTCCCTTCCTGTGCCATCTAAGTACATTACAGCTCCCTTCCTGTGCCATCTAAGTACATTACTGCTCCCTTCCTGTGCCATCTAAGTACATTACTGCTCCCTTCCTGTGCCATCTAAGTACATTACAGCTCCCTTCCTGTGCCATCTAAGTACATTACTGCTCCCTTCCTGTGCCATCTAAGTACATTACAGCTCCCTTCCTGTGCCATCTAAGTACATTACTGCTCCCTTCCTGTGCCATCTAAGTACATTGCTGCACCCTTCCATCAGACCGGCCGCCCAGCCCCGCAATACACTAATTCCACCCACTGCACACAGAGGACAGAGCTAGGGCAAACAGAAGCGCGGCTATGCGATCTGTGACCACTGAAGCCACCAATGAGGGGTAATCTGAGGAACAGGGAAGGGGGGGGGGGGATGTATCAACCCTTACAGAGATAAAAAAAAGAGAATTTACCCATAGCAACTAATCAGCATATGTCATCTGTGCTAGATTACAGATAGTTAGAAGCCGATGGGCAACCTCCACTTTCTCTCTCTCTAATGGTGCATACACACGGGTCGACCGTCAGCGATCATCCAGCACACCACCGTTGATCGCGGGTCCCTATAGTAACCTGCTCCATATCGACCAGGTTGGCCTGCATGCACGGACGATGGACGATACCGTTATCGTCCATGTGTACCTGCGCATTGCAGGCCGTTGGTGGGTTGGAGGCATCAAAAAATTATCGATATCGTTAATAACGTGCATTTTAATCGTACCGCGTGTACGCACCATTACATACACCTTCCCCAGGGTGACATACTCCTGTTTCTTGAACTACAGAACCCAGGAGCATCCCGGCTAATGATGAACAACAGGGGTCCGGGCTGCTGTAATACAGATATATCCTACATATGGTCATTAGAAGCCTGCGCTGCCTGCGAGATACGTATTATACACCTGTGCTGGGAGATCTACCCAGGCACCTATCTACGGCTCTGCAATCTCACAGCCGCCTGCACTCAGTGTCTCTGCAAAATCAAAGCTGGGACACAATTCATTAGAAACCGGCGGACAGATGGTGATGGGAACACGATGCGTTGGTGTAACGTATGGGCAAGACGCACAATCTCCTCACACGTGCTCACAGATCTGGCCGGCAGCACCGCGCCTGAGACAAGATGATCTAGAGCGGGAACCGTGCATTTTATTAAAGGGAAACTGTCCTGAAATATCAACTTAAAAGGACGTTTGCCCCTTCCACCATGCCCCTCGTATACTGGTGGGCACATCACCTCCTGAAACTCTACATTGTCCTACTGTTCTGAACCCCTTCTTTGCTTTTCAGCCACACATTTATATCATCAGGAAAAGCTTGATAGCTATTTATAGCCCAGGTATAGGACAGACCTCCCTTGCGCTCTCTACACTGAATTCAGCTGCTGCAAGGGCATTGGAAACAAACAATTCAGCTCCATGATATAAAGACATGTCAGAAAAGCACAGACTTAAAAAAAACGCTAGTAAAACTTGCAGGAGGGTTACCCCAAAGATTATGCTAAGTATTTAAAAAAAAATCCTACTCCTCAAACAAAAACAATCACGGCCTCAGGCGTCACCTACAGATCATTTTAGCAGTGAGTTTCTGTGTAGTCCAGGTGTAGGCAACGTGCGGCATTCCAGTCTTTGTGGAACTACACATTCCAGCATGTCCTGCCACAGTTTTGCTGTTAGGGGATACTAAAACTGAGACAGGGCATGCTGGTATGTGTAGTTCCACAGCGGGTAGAAAGCCGGTTTCCTACGCCTGTTGCAGTCTATCAAATGACGCCTCTGATATACCTGCAGATACCGACCATGAAAGCCATAAGCCGCTCACTAACAGGACAAGAGCTAATAACACTGAATCATCTGGGAACGTTAGAAATAAATCACTACGGCCATCACAGCGCACGGAGGCAGCTTTCACGACATATACAAAATGACGGCGCGCACTTACCGGATAAGACGCTTCGCTTTCCCTTGCAAAGCTCAACCTCTGTATTAATCGTTAACAATAATTTGTCCACTCGATTATTTTTTTTTTTCACTTGAATCGTTACCGCGGCGCAGATAATTCCATGATATATAAGTGGAATAAGAATGAGGGCGGCTGCTAAGAAACGTATAAACCACTACAAAATAAAATCATATGTCAAAATAAAATAAAATAATAATAAATATATATATATATAAAAATAAAAAAACATTTCTTGGTATTTTTTTCCATTTAAGCTCCTGGATTATAGTCTAAACTTTTTTGCTGTAGTCCGTAACATAAAAAGTTCTTTATCACAGTCCCCATTTTCCTGGACGCCCTGAGCCGCACGCCAGCGGGCAGGGAATACTGGGGCAGATGGCGGAAAAGGCAGTGACGGAATCTAATTTTCTCTCTCAATCCTGCACAAGAGCTTACACCTCGGGAGCCAGATTTGGCGCACTCAGCTCCCAGCTTCAGGGAAGCGTATCCTAATGAATGCCAAGCTTAATTAGGCCGTGCTGCTAGTCTACTGCAATCTACCAATTAGCGCCCCCAATACTTAGATTTCACATTCCGCCATGTAAGCAGCACCCTTCACAGCCTGGACTGGTGAGAGCGACAAGCACTGGTCCCTGGTCACACGGGCGACAGAGGAAAGGATTCGGCGTCCATCTTGTGGCGCCATGACCCATAGTGAAACTGGCGCTAACTACGACTCTCGGGGCAGGAGGATGCTCACACCAGAACCCCATGTGTGTAAACGGGCAGCGGCTGTACTAAGCATTGGCAGTCCTAGTATATAGCTTGCATAGAAATCTGCTTTAGATCTTATATTTAACGTGCGCTTGTCCCAAAGGTTTAAACGCAATTCAATGTTAGGCGCCGATGCTTATTTGTCCCATAAGCTTTGGTTAGAGACAGAGTAGATATTTGCATCAGTTCCTTTTCACCACACTAAAGGCGCATTTCCACTACACGATAAAAATGAAGGATTGAACGATTACGACATCGTTAAATCATTCATTAATCGTGCAGTGAAAATGCCGGCGACGACCAGCGATGCTCGCGTTGCCGGCATCTGCCATCGCCTGAACATGCAGGCCAGCCTGCCAATATCGAGAGGTTGTGCGTGTTCGGGGATGTGGGCACAACATCCACTGCACAGGATGAAGAACGATTGTACAGTCGTTCTACACTCGTGTAGTGGATTCGGACCTTTACCCCAGAGGGGTTTATTTACTAAAGATCGTTTTTGAAAGTCGCTGGTTTGCGGCGGCTGAAATGGAATGGGAATAGTACTACACGCAAAAGAACCTAGAATTTGCGCCTATTACTTTTGCTCTGCCTACTTTGGGGTGTAGTATACACATTTCCCTGTACTGGGCACAGTTAGAGGAGCTTCCAGCAGACGTCACCCATATAAAGATAGTATCACAGACATTTCCAGTGGGGGTGACCGGCAGTGAGAATAAATTTAACTTATCCATTATTAATTTTCTTTATTAATCTATCCAAAAACCCGCGAGTCAGTGTGCACAGGAAGCCTTAATCTCTGTATATTTGCATTTATTACTGCAGATGGGAGCCACCGAACTGCTCGCTCGCATACTAACAGACCGCAAGGGGCCGTATTATCGCTCAACAAGGGAAAAACAGGCGCAGATAATGCAATGAGGGGGGTCTCAAATAAAAGGTCCGTCTTTGTAGTGTAGCTCAGTCAGGGGTGTTGGACATTTTCTAGTTATGACTGGTATGCATCAGCCGCCTCTGTTATCCCCGTGGGGAACGCCATTTCCGCTTTGACATGACGCGGAGAGCGTTCACAGTTATGAGCACCTACATGGCTACTCAGTGACACAAAGATGCTGGTTTCACCGTTGCGATGCGCTCTCCGCATTAGGGTCGTCAGGACAGGCTGTGACACTGCGATGCTTCGCGGTACACCAGGCAGATGTAATACAGGATTGCCCAGAAGGCAGAGGGGCACCGCTGACTCCACGGGGGCACAGAGGGTATAAGGCAGAATACAGTTTCTGCGCCTGGTGACTCTCAGTGCTGGTAAACGAATGCCTGCGTGGAAACCTGCAATACGCGCAACGCTAAGTTGTTCTCATGGGAGCAGAAAACCCCCCCATCAATCCTGGCAAAGGGCGGCTATCCCAGAGAAAACCCTCGGTAGATATTCTTTTCCTATTAAAATGGTTTGATACAACAATCCCCCAAGGGTGCAGCCGTTTCAAATGCCAAAATAACCAGCAATCCCATCAACGTCTTGTTGGGAATTTGAAATATTGCAAACTGGGTTATAGGAAATCAGATCGCCCGATGAGCACGACATACAATTTGCAATACTTCCCCAACTAGTAAATTATGGAAGATGGTAGTGCGGGCCAGGTGTAGTAGAAAGGTAGCGTGGAGAATTTAGGAACACAACCGCCAATGCCTGCAAAACGCCATGTTGGCATGACCGGTCTATACGACCAAAACCGCCATACGGGCGTTCATACAGGGGGTGTCTTTACCGCAGGGCCGGGAGCTGGAGCCATTGGGTCTAAACGTTCACTATGGAGGAGTATAGTTGGGAGATGACAGTTTTCAGGTCCTCAGTGCAGGTGCTGCCTACTGAACGGGTTCCTAAACTGTACGTAACAGGACGTAAAACCAGGAGAAGAGGATATCTGCGTTGGGAAACATAAGGCGCATGGACATCCCTTGTACATATCAGTGAGCGCATGATACGGTATCAGGACTATTACAGCCATTTTGCGCTTAAACTCGTCTACATGTTGCTTTTATCTATTCATATCAGTGTTTCATCCTCTCTTAAACCACCAATCCCACATCACTCTTGATCTACAGTCTCCTCACTCGCCACGCATGGACGAAGACAGCTGAGATACACAAAAGTATCCTGAAACGACCCGCAGTCATTAATAAGTAACGCGTTCTTCCAACACTCTAAATTATGCACCTATTACTAAAAGGGATGAGTGCGGACAACTCGCATCCTACGTGAATACTCCTCTCTACATCCTAACCCCCCCCCCTGAAATCCTCCCACTCTACCCGAACTACAAGGCCGGCACGGAAATTTGTAAATGCATCTAAATCCTCCAGTGCCCAACCAATCTATCGACATCTAATGGCCTGTAAACGCCTTCTACGCAGACTCTCCAACGTAGGATGGTGAGAGATTAGGAGATTAACAGGGGTATTCAATATGGGAGCGAAAACATCGTTTTTGCGTTAATATCGGAGGTATGACGTCATTATCGCAGGTTTTACTTTTACACCGTATTCAATTTCAAAGACTTATCGCAGTTTTGAAAAGTTTTTGATAAAAAACGGGGATAACTTTTCGCCATTGAATAGGTGTCGAAAAAAAGTGCAGAATTGGGGTTTAGGGGTGCAGTCTTAAAAAAAATAGCCTGCACCCCTGGGAATGACATTTAAAAAAGAACTGTGTCAAAAAAAGTTTTAAAAAAAATAGGAACACACCAAAAAATTAGTTTAAAAATAGGGGTGAAAAAAAAAAAAATGGGAAAAAAATGATTAACAATAGGGAAATAGGTTCAGGGCTATTCTGCAAGTATACGGCAGGTGTATTCTAGAATAGATTATTAGTGGCAGGTGTATTCTAGAATAGATTATTAGCGGCAGGTGCACAAATGCAGAATTTTTAAAAACTTACTTTAGGGACTTAAAAATATGCTAGTACCCATTTTCATGTACCCCAAATTTGATGGGACCACTTAAAAAAATGAAAAAAATAACCTAAGTGCTCTTCTGCATCACTTCTTCAATGTCGGGGAAAAAACACCTGCTGCGGCTATTTAAATCCCCGACTTTCATTTAAAGGCTAAAACGGGGGTACCCATAGTGATCCCCCATGTTTTTACAACTTTAGGGGGGATCTTACAATTATTTTAAGGAAAAATTCGTAACTTTACGCAAATCCAACTTCGGAGTTTCCCGTTTTCGTTAATTTTATATTGAATACGAGGATAAGCGGGAGCGCGCACCAAACTTTAACGCAGGTAAAAACTCCGATATGAAACGTTAACTTCGGCAGTGAAGTTAACGTTTCATATTGAATACCCCTCTAGGAAGCTAGCTCTTCCCAGAAACTCGCAGGAAAACCCTTCCCTAACTCATCACGGATCATCTTGCAAAAGCAGCGGGGCGGCCTTCTGCATGCAGACGCACGGATACTCGTCAGACCCCAGCGGATACTCGCAGTAGCGCAAGGTAGTAACCTGGCCGCCACGTCCAACCCTCACTGCGAGCAAATGTACGCACATGAGGCTCGATAGCGATAAGAGATCCCTATATTTGATATACGATTCCGTTTCCACCCAGGAACAATGTTGACCACAGACAGACGGAGATCACCCAGATACACAAACCCTAAACATCCCACCTTGCATTATCACATGTAACATACAAAATGACCAGTCAGGAGTCTGGCCCGTAATCTCTGTCCATGGAGCATCCAGTAGGGAGTGATCCCCACCATCCGCCGCCCCCCGTGGCCTTCGGTGCCGAACTCTATACACAGAATCATGTAAACATTTCTGGGCATGAAGGAAAACAGACAAAACAAAGAATTTGAGATTTAACAATAATCCTGCGATGTTGGCACATTCCCCCCGGCAGGAAGGAGAGGGGAGCAGCCCAGGGCTGCGACTGGTAAGCCGATCGCTGTGTGATCCCCCCCCCCACAGGTATATATAATAGGGACTAGGGATGTGCAGGCTCGGTTCTACTCGGTTCCGTTCGTTTTTTTTTTCCCGAATCTTATTGGGTTTCACCTGTCACGAGTTTTGGATAGCCAATAACCGAGTAGAACCGAGCCTGCACATCCCTAATAGGGACAGGTGCTGGGGTGTTATATATAAGGACAGTGACGCAGAGTTCTGATCACCATTATGTACGCAGCCCAGGGTCACTAACAGGACAGGTTAAAGGAGTAAATTTCACCCGAGGGGCGGACGAGGATTGCAGCCAGAGAATGTGTCAGCCCACAAACATCCACAGAACGGTTCCAAGAAATAGGACAAAAATGAAGGAAATGTGGAGAAGATGTAATGTCATGGTGCAAGAGAGATCTGTGCGGTTACCCGGGGAAATGAACGCAGACATGCGAGATCGGGGGGAGGGATTTGGCAGGAGAGGTACATAGCGCAGAAAGTATAGGGGGGGGGGGGGACATTCAGGAAGGGGGGGGGTCAAGAGTTAGGGGAGGAAGGAATAAAAGACAGAGCAAGAAAGAAAAAAAGAGAGGAGGGGGGGTGAGAAAGAGAGCACGAGCCAGAGAAAGAGAGTGAGGGAGTGAGAGCGAGAGGAAGGGAGAAAGAGCGCACACTAGGGAGTGAGCAGCAGGAAGAGAGAGCGGGAGGGAGAGTGGTGGAGAGAGAGCGCAGTAGGGAGCACGAAAAAGAGTGCACGGTAGAAAGAGAGCACACCACAAATGAATGAGCAGGAGGGAGTGATAGTGTGGGAGAGAGAGCAGGAGGGAGGGAGACAAAAGGCGCGCGCCAGAGAGAGCGCACCAGAGAAAAACTGGGAGAGGGAAAGGAAGAGAGAGAGTGTACCAGAGAGGTAGAGCAGGGAGAGAGAGCACGCATCAGAGAGAGAGAGGGCGCAACAGAGAGAGAGAGGGCGATACTGAGAGAGAGAGGGAGAGAGAGAGGGCGATACAGAGAGAGAGGGCGAGAGAGGGCGATACAGAGAGAGAGGGCGAGAGAGGGCGATACAGAGTGAGGGCGAGAGAGGGCGATACAGAGAGAGAGAGAAGGCGATACAGAGAGAGAGAGAGAAGGCGATACAGAGAGAGAGAGAAGGCGATACAGAGAGAGAGAGAAGGCGATACAGAGAGAAAGAGAAGGCGATACAGAGAGAAAGAGAAGGCGATACAGAGAGAGAGAGAGAGAGAGAGAGAGAGAGAGAAGGCGATACAGAGAGAGAGAGAAGGCGATAGAGAGAGAGAGAAGGAGATACAGAGAGAGAGAGAGAGAAGGAGATACAGAGAGAGAGAGAGAGCGAGAAGGCGATACAGAGAGAGAGAGAGAGAGCGATACAGAGAGAGAGGGCGATACAGAGAGAGAGAGAGGGCGATACAGAGAGAGAGAGAGGGCGATACAGAGAGAGAGAGAGGGCGATACAGAGAGAGAGAGGGCGCGATACAGAGAGAGAGAGGGGGCGATACAGAGAGAGAGAGAGGGGGCGATACAGAGAGAGAGAGAGGGGGCGATACAGAGAGAGAGAGGGGGCGATACAGAGAGAGAGAGGGGGCGATACAGAGAGAGAGAGGGGGCGATACAGAGAGAGAGGGGGCGATACAGAGAGAGAGGGGGCGATACAGAGAGAGAGGGGGCGATACAGAGAGAGAGAGAGAGAGAGGGCGATACAGAGAGAGAGAGAGCGATACAGAGAGAGAGAGAGAGAGAGAGAGAGAGAGGGCGATACAGAGAGAGAGAGAGAGAGAAAGAGAGAGGGCGATACAGAGAGAGAGAGAGGGCGATACAGAGAGAGAGAGAGAGAGAGAGAGAGAGAGGGGGGACGATACAGAGAGAGAGAGAGAGAGAGAGGGGCGATACAGAGAGAGAGAGAGAGAGGGGGGGGCGATACAGAGAGAGAGAGAGAGAGAGAGAGAGAGGGGGGGCGATACAGAGAGAGAGAGAGAGAGGGGGCGATACAGAGAGAGAGAGAGGGCGATACAGAGAGAGAGAGAGGGCGATACAGAGAGAGAGAGAGAGAGGGCGATACAGAGAGAGAGAGAGAGGGCGATACAGAGAGAGAGAGAGAGAGAGAGAGGGCGATACAGAGAGAGAGAGAGAGGGCGATACAGAGAGAGCAGAAACGAGGGGGAGAGAGAGCGCACACCACAGAGGGAGGGAGAATGCGAAGCAGAGAGACAGTGAGAGAGCAGCTGAGAATGGAAACAACCAGAGAGGGAGAGAGAGCCAGAAAGAGTGCAATAGGGAGAGAGATAGGGAAAGAGTGCCAGAGGGAGGGAGGGAAGAGAGAGGAAGAGTGAGAGAGAGAAGTACGAGGAGGCACAGAGAGAGAGAGGGAGAGTGAGAGCGAGATAGAGAGAGGGAGAGGGAGAGTGTGAGTACATAGGGGCAGAGAGAGAGATAATGAGGAGGTGAGGAATAATGAGAGATCACTGCCAGGAGGGGGGAGGACAGACTCTGCAGAGGAGCTAATTACTCAGACAGCAGGAGGGGAGGACGGGCACAGGAAGCCGCAGACAGTGAGCCGTACAGTTACATGCGGGTGAGATTACCGTCATTTCAAGGTGAGACAGGTAAATCACATGACTAATTCCACACACGGCTCCGCCCCCTCATTGCCAGGACTGTTACTGTAGGGGGACAAGGGCAAAATCGCGGCACAAACCTGGTTCTCCTCCTGCACAATCCGGTACTGCTCCTTCCACACGGAGATCTTGGACACTTCGTCCTTACGCAGCGCTCGTTCCTTCTTCAGCTCGGGGCTCCAGAACGTCTTAATACTGTTCATGGAGGAACTGAGCTTGCTCTCCTTCACCTCCACGTCCTTCCGCAGGAGGTCGTTCTCCCGCAGGACCTCTTTCAGTTGGGCCTGGAGGTCCATGATTGTGTTGTCCCTGGCCTGACGGAGAGAGTGGGGCACGGTAGAGGCCATGCTAACAGGCGGCAGGTGGTGATCTCCGAAGGCAATGGTGTCACTGGCCACTCCGCTGGTGGCGATGTTGGGGCTGCTTCCCATGGCGGTCATTCTCACCCCATAGGGCAGACGCCCCCCAGATCGGCCCAGAGTCATGGTGCTCTTTGGGGACTCGACCCCTATGTTTTCATGGTCACTGAGATACATGGGGCTGGCGGTGGCATAGGCAGCATTTAAGGACTGAATATTCTCCATGGACAATGTTTTGCTGCTGCCGCCCCCGGTGACCCCTCCGGAGCTCCCGCCAGTACTGTTGGTGCGCCGGTGGCCCAGGCGAGGGGAACGGGGCAGGCGCGGGGAGCGTCCTGGGCTCTGGCTGCTGGTCTCCACCTTCCCGACGGAACGTGAGCTCCCATACATGGCTGCGGGGTAGAATAACCTAATCTTCCAAGAACTGCGGGAGGGGGTGAAGCCGTCACTTTTGCAAATTTACAGAACTTGTCAGATTAGTGTAAAGTTCTCAGCAGTTCACGTAGAGCGACATTTTCCCATGGTTCAAAGATGCCCAAATTCTTGTGGCCTGTAGACAGAATAAAAAACATCAATTAGAGTCATTTTAGCTACGCACAGACCTCCTACAGCAGGGGCTATTCAACGTGCGGCCCTTCAGCTTCTGTGGGACTACTCATCCCAGCATGCCCCGCAACAGTTTTGCTATTAGGGCATGCTGAGATGTGTAGTTCCACAGGAGCTGGGGGCTGCATGTTGAATACCCATGTCCAACAGTCTCCCAGAATTTCATATCGGAAAAAACATATGAACTCTGTATTAGAAAGAGAAAGATATAATGGCGCCATTACCGCGAAAGGCAGATCTAACCGACAGCTACCGAGCCAAATTCCTCCGCCAACAAGAACCCCAGACTGCGAGACTGGGCAGCATTTATAGAGTCAATGTTTTATTTTATTTTATTTTTATGTGAAAGCCTGAGCGGTAAATTCTGATTACAATTGCCTTAGCGAACGACAGACGTGCGCGTTGCGTCATACATGCAGAATTCAAACTTGTCATTTTAGTTTCCTAAAGGGACACTACATAGATAAGTGTTCACATTTTTGGGGGTATGTTATTATTCCTTGTGAGCCGCAGGAAAGGCAGAGGTTGACGGAGGTGAGCGATTGTTTGCTACTGCGCGTGCGCGCAAAATCCCGAAAAACTCACGGCGCTTGCGATGGTGTGACAGACGGTGGTATCAATCATGTCTCAGTCCTTGTACATTGGGACGCACAGATGTACACCAAGGAAGGCCTTTGTAGAGGCACGTGCAGAAAGTTACAGACGCGCGGCCGCCTATAGACGCGGCCACATCAGTGCTCACCTCTGGATGAGGCCCATAGTGACCTGCATTAAGTATTACATTGTCAGGTTGTGCCAATTGGGAGTTGCCATGACAGCGTGTCTGAAACAACGGTGTCACACGGGGCGCTGGGAATGCTGAAACACGTACACCTATCACTGGTGACATGGGAGCGATTATGCCGACAGAACGCAACGCGCTGCTTTTTCCTGATAACAATCGCTCCCAGTCACCAGCGAATGGCGCGTCTCCAATCATCACCACAGGAACATATGAGCCCCTCTCCGATACCACTCAGAGGGAGCGGAAATTAAATGAAAATGCACAAAGACAAACAAAACTGCTCTATATAAAACACCTTATTTTGACCAGTAATATATAAATAAGGGATTAACAAAAAGAGCGTAATTACTGACAGAGCAGCGTACGCACTGAGAAGAGCCCAGCATCTGTACAAATGTTCCTGGCCTCAGTCACATTCCACAGGCAGCTGTGAGGGCACCGATAGGACCTGTGCGGAGACAGGATGTGAGGCGGACGACAAGTCGTCCTCGCAGGCTGCGCCCCGTGCGAGAGAGAGGGCTTCAAAGGGCCTAAAAAATTTTTTTTAAAGAAATCTAGACCTAGAGTAACCGGATGTTACTCTGCTACCTGCGCCTCATAAACCTTAATGTGACGCAGGCCGGGCCTGCTCGCCATCTGTCCGCTGTCCACGGAGCCCCGACCTGCTCCAGATGGCCGAGGCAGCTGGAATTTACACAGCAGACAGGTTGTTCCAGCAGGACAGGTAGCCATGCCAACTGCTACCGAGAACGGCCAGGGGGTGGGCAATTAACTCTTCCCTTCCAAGGAGGCAGCGTCCTGCCAAGGGAAAAACTGATCCGTGTTCCCACTTACATATAAAAACTTTTTTTTTTTTTTTTTACGTATAGGTTTTATATTTTTTGGTTGTGAACTTTTTGAATACTATTTTGCACAGGTAGAAATTTTTTATTTTTAATAATCATGCCACAAGGTTTCACCAAATGTCAGCAGAAACACATACGAGCTCCTATTCCACCAGACACCAAAATACAGATGTGAACATGGAAAATGTAGCGACTAAAAAAAAAAGTTGCAAACGTTTTCCACGCCTTATTGCCAGCGCTCTGCAGTGACCGCCGGGGGGCCAGAAATGTTTGCAACGTTACAAACCCATCACAGGGTTCCCAGCGTCGTAGGACGTTGCCGGCGTTAGAGGATTCTGCTGCTAAAGCCGCTTCCAGTCCAGCAACCTCATTGTCTGCCTTCACTAATTCCACAGGAAATTTTCCTAGACGCTGCAGTTGCTATAGCAACCTCCGACGGGCATCAGCGGCGCAGTATTAACTCATTTGCAGGCAGCAAAATAAAGATGGTCACAGAGACTGAACGTTCCAGGACTGGGCAGGAAAATCCCCACAACCCCTGTACCCAACACCGAAACCCACCTAGGACCATGCTTCCTGTAACGGCTTGTGGCTCTGTAGCAGCAGTGGAACTACAAGTCTCAGCACGTTGCATATTGAGAGTGTACATCTGGTTTACTCCAGTAGCAACGAATAAAACCGTAATCCAAAATTAAAAAGACATTTGAATTTATCTGGGTTGAATGACATCTCCCACTGAAAAATGGGCAATTATACCAAGGAAGAGCAATGCCACATTATATTAAAGAGTTAAAGTAACAGCGGAACCTTTGGGTCCCAATCACTTTAAGAATAAAATCAGCAGGATTACAATGTGTTCAATCCGCTTGCAGAAGTAGGTCATATTGCGAGGGAAAGCAACTTTTACCAAGAAAAGACCAGAAATACAAAATAAGAAACAAAAATATTATAAAAAAAAAAAAAAAAGAACATACACTGAATAAAACATATCACGATGCAACACAAAACTACATCTGTGAACACGGTGTACTGTCACCTACAGCCACCACCCGCTGCGATCTGTTTAGCGCACATTAAAAAGGGACACAATAAAAAAAAAAAATAATAATACTAATAATAACTGTAAGACTAAAATGCATGTTTTGTCAAAAACTTAATTATTTTTATCAGAGTAAGATAAAGTATTTCCATGGTGATATTATTATAATTTTTTTCCAAATAATTACTTGGTAGTTTCTCGCTTAAATCAGTAAAATTGTCTCTAATATATGCAATGATACAACGGCCACTAGAGGCGCTGTTACATTGCTGTCACTATACCTTAGACCAGCAGTTCTCAAATTCGGTCCTCAGGACCCCACACCGTTCATGTTTTCCTTGTCAACCAGCATTCGCATCACTCACTGACACATTTGAAAAAATCCACAGGTGAAGCTAATTATTTCTGTGAGGAGACCTGGAAAACATGCACTGTTTGGGGTCCTGAGGACCGAGTTTGAGAACCTGTGCCTTAGACCAGTGGTCCTCAAACTCGGTCCTCAGGACCCTACACAGGTCACTTTTTCCAGGTGACGCAGCAGGGGCACAGGTGTGTTCATTACTCACTGACACATTTTAAAAGATCCACAGGTGGAGCTAATTATTTCACTTGCGATTCTGTGAGGAGACCTGGAAAACATGCACTGTTTGGGGTCCTGAGGACCGAGTGTGAGAACCTGTGCCTTAGACAAAGCAGCAGGGAGGCAGACCCCCACTAATGTACAGGAAATATTCTCTGTGCACAATAATTCATTGTAAATATGATTAATTACACCTTGAAAAGTAACATAAAATGAAAATGTTACTGTTCTCGTCCTTGAATCAGAATTTCCCATTATGCAAATTAATTACAGCACATAGGATGTCGTTACACCCTGTTATTAAATATTATCTAGTCTCTATACCCGTCTTGCTCACTATAGGAAGGTTTTGGGGATTCGCACCTACAACTTCTTTGGCCGTCCCTGGCCGCTCCCGAACAATGTCAGACGACGCCATTACCGATAGAACGCGCCTTCAGAGCAGGCTGTGCTCCCGTTCCCATTACACAGAAAGAGACTGAGAACACGGCGCTTTCATTCAGGTTTATGCCCGAAATGTAAAAAGGCAATGATGATATTATTAGCCGCGCTTTGTATAAACGCGGTTGGAAGCGCCGGGTTTTAGGACATGATGCTTAGTAAATAAACCCGCAGGACTCTGGGAGGATATAAGGGAATGATGGGATAGAGACGATGAGAATGGCAGTCTACTGAAGAAAGATCTCTGCAAGAGGATTAAGTAATACCTTCACGATAAAACAGAAAGACGGTAAAGTTCTATAATATACGTGTTATTACGCCTTTATCTATGAAAGCCCCATCACACAATTACAAAGGAAAATAAATAAGACTATTACACTCCCCTGAATGCAATTAAATAAAAGTTTTTGGGTTTTTTTGAAAGAACACACACACCTAGGAGCTATTACTATACAAGCCGTGGGCTAGATCAGACCCCTGAGGGACAAAGACGTCCCTCTGACTTATGGAAATCATACCAGGTAAATCATACCTGAAAACGGCTGCTCAACTGAGCATTACGCCAATGCCATGGGTATGAGCTCTGTCATTACGTGTCCCCAGCAGAGCATGTTTTCCTGATATCCTCCCAAAATGTGGGATTTCTGACACTGAGACGGCCGCTATTATACTCCGGACCAGAAACCAGCTGGTCACATGGGGCATTCTGCCACTCATGCAGAACGCGGGTGGCTTAGCTCAACCGATTCACCCAAACAGCTTTTAACCCAAGCGGCTGCTCCGTACAGGGCCTTATACGTAGGCGTGCCACATATTGAATTATCACATCATTATCATTACTGACATGAGCAGGTGTATCTTAATCTGCTCTCGGACTGGACGGTGCCATTGTCACGAAATTCCTGCCCCTCCTGTCCGCGGCTCAACTGTCCAGTAGCGTTTTATACGCTAATCCGATCACAGTCCGCAACAAACCGCCAGGAAATTGCTAGAGGACAATTAATGGCGTAACGTCTTCCAATAACACAGATACGGATGTATGCGTGTGTGATAGCGGGTTTTCAGCCGCATAGAAGACGTGTGTGACTTTATGTATACATTTGTGGGGTTGCTCTTAGTCATGACTGAGGGTCTGTCTTTAAATCCGCTTGTCCGATGACACGGTAGCGTTACAGGGAATGGGGGCGTTCCACAGCAGCTCTCCGATTTGACACGACATGACACAAGCGTGCTATTAGCTCGTGTAACATGTACGCACACCCAAACGACTATTCTGAACGGAGTATGACCTGCAGTCATCGTTACTGGTGTAATAATGATTTCAGGTATTTCAGTGGAATCTCTGCACTTTTAGCCTTGACATATGTCATGAAGCTGCCGGATTAGAGACTCCCATGATGGGGGAGCGGGGGGGTTGGTTGTATAGAATTTAGGGCTAGACAACAAGTCTGCTCTGTAGCATAAACAAGACTGGGGTCTATTTACTAAGCAGTGTTAGGAGACACTGGTGCCAGCCAATCAGCTCCCAACTGTCATTTTTCAGACACAGCCTGTGAGATGACAGTTAGGAGCTGATTGGCTGGTACCTTATCACTTTTCACTCTGTCTCCTAACACTGTTTAGTAAATAGACCCCTTTGCTATGTTGGCGCGGTTGCCATCGCTGTGTCTTAAAGCAACACACAGCGTTCGTGCGTCAGAGGCAAGCAGATCTGTGACGGTTGTGTACAATATATACATTATCTAACCAGCCGCTGGTAGCAATCCGTTCAATGCCACAAAAACCAGATTGCATCGCTGGCAAGTGGTCAGATATATATATATATATATATATATAAAAACCGATATGTTAATGCTCTATGGCTATTTCAAAGTCCTGTCGTTTTTCTTACGGATAGTTTCCCGCTTCTATGGCGACGGTACGCGCAGCATGTGCTGCTAGGTGCAAATTAATCTACAGGGGGCAAATTTACACCTGAACAACCCGTGCCGCGGTGAAGGGGTGCGAATGCATGAGACTATTGCCGGATTTAGCACGTAGCCCGCACATACTGGGCGGCTTTATTTTTACACCGTGATTCAGACGGGAGCATTAATCCGCAGAAAACATTCGATCTTTTATACGGCAGCCTATATACATTCACAGTCATTGTTTATATCATTTTATTTCATTTAAGCCCCATTAAGGGAACCTTTCAGAAATTAAAAATAGGTCATCACTTACGCTGAACAGAGGACCTCATTCAGAGCCGCGCCGAAGCGGCCGCTCGTTCGTTCCGAGCGATGTTCGCACATCTGCACATGCGTACGGATTGTAATACGCATGCGCCAACCAGTCAGTGCGGCCGAAAATCGTGTGCTCGCTAAATAGCTAATGCCTGCTAATTTGAGTGACAGGATGAGGCGTTTGTGGGTGGTAACAGGGGAAGGTGCTTGAAAACGGGGAGTGGAGATCAGAACGCAGGCGTGCTTAAAGGTCAAAACAGGCGTTTTAAGGGTGTGCATAATTACTACAGCAGCGTCATTGACCACGTCACTTGGTTGTTTTATAGTCAGAACTGCTCGCAAAATAGCAGTAGGAAAATCCAACCACAAGAATAGCGAGCAGTTCATACACCTTTCGATGTACTCGATTAATCTAATAAATAGCGGAGATGACGTATGGTGCGAGCGGCCAAGGGGCGTTTTTTTTCAAAATTACGACCGCATGTTTAGTTCGCTCGTTCAGACATAGAGGCGTGAACAGACCGCAAAGAGCGAACGGTTAATTTAAATAGCCACCCCCTTTTTTCTGAACGAGCGAGCGCAAATAGCGTCCAGCTCTGAATCAGACCCAGAAATCTACCTGCAGCGTAACATAAATCTACTTTATTAAAGCTATACACACGCCGCCCTCCCCAACCTTCCCGGTCTCTGCTCTGCAATAATATATCAATGACACTGAGGTCATGTGATCGCTCCCAGCCAATGCGCTGAAAGCTGGCAGCACGCTGATGTCACAGTGTCTCAGGAGCCCAGTGACCGCGCTCTCAGCCAGTCCATGGGCTGCTCACTCTCTCATTAAATATTCCCAGCTGCCCGGAGGAGGAATAACTCCATGCAGAGGAGTGAACAAGCTGAAACGAAGCAGCTGTAACAGGCAGTGACTGTAACATACGTGGCCTATTGCTACAAACCAGTCCAGTATCAGCGCCCAGCCAGTTCCGTGCTCTCCCTTCCTCTCCTATGCCCATTCCCGTTGCTGACTTCCCCCCCCAAAAAAACAGTTCTGTCTGGAGTGGTGGGGGCTACAGGAATGCTGCAACCAGACCGGGGTATGAGGGACAGCGCAGACAGAGAAAAGAAATTATTCTGGTCATCCCAACTGCAGTTATATTTATACATGGAACCCAAACACAGCACCCAAAATAAAAGGAGCCCTCACCGCTGCAGAATGCGGAACCTATACGTCGCCTCCCCTGACCTATAGAGGAACGGTCTCAGACTCCCCTTGTGCCTTATATGGCTTTATTCAGATCCAGAAGACATATGTATTATACACTCCGTGACTTTACCCTCTACTACACTAAGCCAGAAAGTCTATGAGACGGGCTTAGGCCACAGGCTGGCAGGGAATGATGGCACTTGTAGTACAATGACAGCTGGCGAGCAGCAGGTTACATACCTTTACTGTATGGGTAAATTGTATCATTTATAGCTACTGTAAATGGCTTTTTAAAATTGAGACAGACATAATGTTGGCGTAAGACGTCATGTTATTATCCCCCTCCCGTCAGTGATAAGACAAGAAGCTAGTTATATATAAATAATTAAATAAAATTGGACGAGACGCTTGTAGCCGAGAGTCATGGATGCGAGCCCCCCGGGAGAGCCCGGATTGGCTTAGCACGAGCGGCTATTTCTTCCAGCACTTGGGTCCATATAGTATCGCTAAGCCCTCGTGCACACAGCCCGCGGCAGACACTGCGCGAGGGGAAAGGCTCAGCGTGAGCGGCTGAATCGCAGCTAAGAGTCACACGATCATAACCCACTTCACATACAAAGGGGAACAACGGGGAGAACGGGTGAAAAATGACGCAAAAAAAGGTTTTGCGCCCCGCAGCGGTACATGGAAGCTGCGACAGTACGTCAAGCCTACACATTAATTTTGTATAACACTTGTATATCTGTGTGCGACTGAGGCTGAAAACGGAACTTGGTGGGGATAAAAGCTGCTACATTGTAGCATTTCGTATAAAGATACAGAGACTTATGCTGGGTACACACTGACAGATATATTGGGCGATCAATCGATTGGCCAATATATCTGCTGCCCGTCGGCCAGTGTGTACCCGCGGTATGTTGATGAACGTCGTTCACCGACATATCGCATTGGCTGTGCTGCACAGCCGATGGACAGATGTATCTGCAGACCGCCAGCACACACACAGCGGCAGCCGCGAGGATGGGGACGGGACACACCCATGCCCTCCGGGACACACCCCCTGGCCGCCGGGACCCGCAGCCAGACACAGATGATGGCCGTTCAGTGTGTATGAACAACCATCATCTGCAGATATATCTGTATAGTGTGTACCCAGCTATAGGTCCACACAGATATACAAGTGTCAAATTAATGATCGCAGTCTCCTGGTGCGTACTAGTTGCATTGCGACTTGGGACGCATTTTTGGCAAAAAAAAAAAAAAAGACAGCCGGCGCTAGCGGAGTCTCACGGGACGGGCGTCACAGGGTCATTTTGTTCTGCACCAGTTTTCCCTAATTCCCCCTCATTGGGATAAACTCACAGACATGAAGAGAATAATCGCTGGTATCAGAAGTGTAGAAGCAAAAACAAATTTAAAAAAAATAAGTCAGGGGATAAAAGCTGCGAACATCGTAATTACTATACAGGATAACAGAAGTGTAACATTATGTCTGTATATGCCATAAACAGCGCCTGTCACCAGAGGTGTATATTACATAGGACCGCGTACAGGGGGGAGAGGGAGAGAGAGAGAGGAAAAAAGGAGACACGGGAGAGATGGAAGGAGAGAGAGAGAGAAAGAGAGAGAGAGAAAGAGGCGGCACAGGAGAGAAAGAGAAAGAGAGTGAGTGGAGGCGACACGAGATAGAGAGAGAGGCGGCACGAGAGAGAGGGAGAGAGAGAGAGACGGCACGAGAGAGAGAGAGAGAGAGAGAGGGAGAGAGATAAGGAGGTGACACAGGAGAGAGAGAGAGGCGGCACAAGAGAGAGAGAGGCGGCACGAGAGAGAGAGAGAGGCGGCACGAGAGAGAGAGACAGAGGCGGCACGAGAGAGAGAGAGAGGCGGCACGAGAGAGTGGCGGCACGAGAGAGAGAGAGAGAGGCGGCACGAGAGAGAGAGAGAGAGGCGGCAAGAGAGAGAGGCGGCACGAGAGAGAGAGGCGGCACGAGAGAGAGGCGGCACGAGAGAGAGGTGGCACGAGAGAGAGAGAGAGGCGGCACGAGAGAGAGAGAGAGAGGCGGCACGAGAGAGAGAGAGAGAGAGGCGGCACGAGAGAGAGAGAGAGAGAGGCGGCACGAGAGAGAGAGAGAGAGAGGCGGCACGAGAGAGAGAGAGAGAGAGGCGGCACGAGAGAGAGAGAGAGAGAGAGAGAGGCGGCACGAGAGAGAGAGAGAGGCGGCACGAGAGAGAGAGAGAGAGAGGCGGCACGAGAGAGAGAGAGAGAGAGGCGGCACGAGAGAGAGAGAGAGGCGGCACGAGAGAGAGAGAGAGGCGGCACGAGAGAGAGAGAGAGAGAGAGGCGGCACGAGAGAGAGAGAGAGGCGGCACGAGAGAGAGAGAGAGAGAGGCGGCACGAGAGAGAGAGGCGGCACGAGAGAGAGAGAGAGGCGGCACGAGAGAGAGAGAGAGAGAGGCGGCACGAGAGAGAGAGAGAGAGAGAGGCGGCACGAGAGAGAGAGAGAGAGAGGCGGCACGAGAGAGAGAGGCGGCACGAGAGAGAGAGAGGCGGCACGAGAGAGAGAGAGAGGCGGCACGAGAGAGAGAGAGAGAGAGGCGGCACGAGAGAGAGAGAGGCGGCACGAGAGAGAGAGAGAGAGGCGGCACGAGAGAGAGAGAGAGGCGGCACGAGAGAGAAAGGCGGCACGAGAGAGAGAGAGGCGGCACGAGAGAGAGAGGCGGCACGAGAGAGAGAGAGAGAGGCGGCACGAGAGAGAGAGAGAGAGGCGGCACGAGAGAGAGAGAGAGAGGCGGCACGAGAGAGAGAGAGAGAGAGGCGGCACGAGAGAGAGAGAGAGAGGCGGCACGAGAGAGAGAAAGAGAGGCGGCACGAGAGAGAGAGAGAGAGGCGGCACGAGAGAGAGGCGGCACGAGAGAGAGAGAGAGGCGGCACGAGAGAGAGAGAGAGGCGGCACGAGAGAGAGAGAGGCGGCACGAGAGAGAGAGAGAGAGGCGGCACGAGAGAGAGAGAGGCGGCACGAGAGAGAGAGAGAGAGAGAGGCGGCACGAGAGAGAGAGAGGCGGCACGAGAGAGAGAGAGAGAGAGAGAGGCGGCACGAGAGAGAGAGGCGGCACGAGAGAGAGAGAGAGGCGGCACGAGAGAGAGAGAGAGAGAGGCGGCACGAGAGAGAGAGAGAGAGAGGCGGCACGAGAGAGAGAGAGAGGCGGCACGAGAGAGAGAGAGAGAGAGGCGGCACGAGAGAGAGAGAGAGAGAGGCGGCACGAGAGAGAGAGAGAGAGAGAGGCGGCACGAGAGAGAGAGAGAGAGAGGCGGCACGAGAGAGAGAGAGAGAGAGGCGGCACGAGAGAGAGAGAGAGAGGCGGCACGAGAGAGAGAGAAAGGCGGCACAGTAGAGAGAAAGAGAGAGTGAGTGGAGGCGACACGAGAGAGCGAGAGAGGCGGCACGAGAGAGAGAGGAGGCACGAGAGAGAGAGAGAGAGGCGGCACAAGAGAGGCGGCACGAGAGAGAGAGAGAGAAAGGCGGCACAGTAGAGAGAAAGAGAGTGAGTGGAGGCGACACGAGAGAGCGAGAGAGGCGGCACGAGAGAGAGAGGAGGCACAAGAGAGAGGGAGAGAGGCGGCACAAGAGAGGCGGCACAAGAGAGAGAGAGGCGGCACAAGAGAGAGAGAGAGAGAGGCGGCACGAGAGAGAGAGAGAGAGAGAGAGAGGCGGCACGAGAGAGAGAGAGAGAGAGGCGGCACAAGAGAGAGAGAGGCGGCACGAGAGAGAGGCGGCACGAGAGAGAGGCGGCACGAGAGAGAGGCGGCACGAGAGAGAGAGAGGCGGCACGAGAGAGAGAGAGGCGGCACGAGAGAGAGAGAGGCGGCACGAGAGAGAGAGAGAGCGCGTGAAGGAGGCGGCACAGGAGAGAGAGTGAAGGAGGCGGCACAGTAGAGAGATAGTGAAGGAGGCGGCACGAGAGAGACAGAGAGAGAGAGAGGCGGCACGAGAGAGAGAGAGGCGGCACGAGAGAGAGAGGCGGCACGAGAGAGAGAGAGAGAGAGAGAGGCGGCACGAGAGAGAGAGAGAGAGAGGCGGCACGAGAGAGAGAGAGAGAGGCGGCACGAGAGAGGCGGCACGAGAGAGAGAGAGAGAGAGAGAGGCGGCACGAGAGAGAGAGAGAGAGAGGCGGCACGAGAGAGAGAGAGGCGGCACGAGAGAGAGAGGCGGCACGAGAGAGAGAGAGAGCGCGTGAAGGAGGCGGCACAGGAGAGAGAGTGAAGGAGGCGGCACAGTAGAGAGATGATGAAGGAGGCGGCACGAGAGAGACAGAGAGAGAGAGAGGCGGCACGAGAGAGAGAGAGAGGGCGGCACGAGAGAGAGAGAGGCGGCACGAGAGAGAGAGAGAGAGAGAGAGGCGGCACGAGAGAGAGAGAGAGAGAGAGAGAGAGAGGCGGCACGAGAGAGAGAGAGGCGGCACGAGAGAGAGAGAGAGAGAGAGAGAGAGGCGGCACGAGAGAGAGAGAGAGAGGCGGCACGAGAGAGAGAGAGGCGGCACGAGAGAGAGAGAGGCGGCACGAGAGAGAGAGAGGCGGCACGAGAGAGAGAGAGGCGGCACGAGAGAGAGAGAGAGCGCGTGAAGGAGGCGGCACAGGAGAGAGAGTGAAGGAGGCGGCACAGTAGAGAGATGATGAAGGAGGCGGCACGAGAGAGACAGAGAGAGAGAGAGGCGGCACGAGAGAGAGAGAGAGGCGGCACGAGAGAGAGGCGGCACGAGAGAGAGAGAGAGAGAGGCGGCACGAGAGAGAGAGAGAGAGGCGGCACGAGAGAGAGAGAGGCGGCACGAGAGAGAGAGAGGCGGCACGAGAGAGAGAGAGAGAGGCGGCACGAGAGAGAGAGAGAGAGAGAGGCGGCACGAGAGAGAGAGAGAGGCGGCACGAGAGAGAGAGAGAGAGGCGGCACGAGAGAGAGAGAGAGGCGGCACGAGAGAGAGAGAGAGAGAGAGAGAGAGAGAGGCGGCACGAGAGAGAGAGAGAGAGAGGCGGCACGAGAGAGAGGCGGCACGAGAGAGAGAGGGAGGCGGCACGAGAGAGAGAGCGGCACGAGAGAGAGAGAGAGGCGGCACAAGAGGCGGCACAAGAGAGAGAGAGAGAGAGAGAGGCGGCACAAGATAGAGAGAGGCGGCACAAGAGAGGCGGCACAAGAGAGAGAGAGGCGGCACAAGAGAGAGAGAGGCGGCACAAGAGAGAGGGAAAGGCGGCACAAGAGAGAGAGGAGAGGCGGCACAAGAGAGAGGGAGAGGCGGCACAAGAGAGAGGAGAGAGGCGGCACAAGAGAGAGAGAGGCGGCACAGAGAGAGAGAGGCGGCACAAGAGAGAGAGAGGCGGCACAAGAGAGAGAGAGGGAGAGGCGGTACAAGAGAGAGAGAGTGGCACAAGAGAGAGAGAGAGAAAGAGAGAGGGAGAGGCGGCACAAGAGAGAGAGAGGAGAGGCGGCACAAGAGAGAGAGAGGGAGAGGCGGCACAAGAGAGAGAGAGGGAGAGGCGGCACAAGAGAGAGAGAGGGAGAGGCGGCACAAGAGAGAGAGAGGGAGAGGCGGCACAAGAGAGAGAG
>JAUIMM010001072.1:0-88105 GCA_031769625.1 Taudactylus pleione
GCTTTCAAAGCATTTTGGCCTAAAATGAGCAATTGCTGTTTTCTCTTAAACGCAACATGGGAGAAAAACCATTTCACATCACATTTGTGGGTATTGTTCTTCAACACATCCAGTGAAATGTTGAGCTGTCTGTGTTTGCTACAAGAGGAGATAACACAAAGTATGCGCTTTTGTTGTTTCCATTGCTTTCAAAGCATTTTGGCCTAAAACGTGCATTTGCTGTTTTCTCTTAAACGCAACATGGGAGAAAAACCATTTCACATCACATTTGTTGGTCTTGGTCTTCAACACATCCAGTGAAATTTTGAGCTGCCTGTGTTTGCTACAAGAGAAGATAACTCAAAGTATGCGCTTTTGTTGTTTCCATTGCTTTCAATGCATTTTGGCCTAAAACGTGCATTTGCTGTTTTCTCTTAAACGCAACATGGGAGAAAAACCATTTCACATCACATTTGTGGGTCTTGGTCTTCAACTCATCCAGTGAAATTTTGAGCTGTCTGTGTTTGCTACAAGAGGAGATAACACAAAGTATGCGCTTTTGTTGGTTCCATTGCTTTCAATGCATTTTTGCCTAAAACGAGCAATTGCTGTTTTCTCTTAAACGCAACATGGGAGAAAAAACATTTCACATCACATTTGTGGGTCTTGGTCTTCAACACATCCAGTGAAATTTTGAGCTGTCTGTGTTTGCTACAAGAGGAGATAACACAAAGTATGCGCTTTTGTTGGTTCCATTGCTTTCAATGCATTTTTGCCTAAAACGAGCAATTGCTGTATTCTCTTAAACGCAACATGGGAGAAAAAACCATTTCACATCACATTTGTGGGTCTTGGTCTTCAACACATCCAGTGAAATTTTGAGCTGTCTGTGTTTGCTACAAGAGGAGATAACACAAAGTATGCGCTTTTGTTGTTTTCATTGCTTTCAATGCATTTTGGCCTTAAACGTGCATTTGCTGTTTTCTCTTAAACGCAACATGGGAGAAAAACCATTTCACATCACATTTGTGGGTCTTGGTCTTCAACACATCCAGTGAAATTTTGAGCTGTCTGTGTTTGCTACAAGAGGAGATAACACAAAGTATGCGCTTTTGTTGTTTCCATTGCTTTCAAAGCATTTTGGCCTAAAACGTGCATTTGCTGTTTTCTCTTAAACGCAACATGGGAGAAAAACCATTTCACATCACATTTGTTGGTCTTGGTCTTCAACACATCCAGTGAAATTTTGAGCTGCCTGTGTTTGCTACAAGAGAAGATAACTCAAAGTATGCGCTTTTGTTGTTTCCATTGCTTTCAATGCATTTTGGCCTAAAACGTGCATTTGCTGTTTTCTCTTAAACGCAACATGGGAGAAAAACCATTTCACATCACATTTGTGGGTCTTGGTCTTCAACTCATCCAGTGAAATTTTGAGCTGTCTGTGTTTGCTACAAGAGGAGATAACACAAAGTATGCGCTTTTGTTGGTTCCATTGCTTTCAATGCATTTTTGCCTAAAACGAGCAATTGCTGTTTTCTCTTAAACGCAACATGGGAGAAAAAACATTTCACATCACATTTGTGGGTCTTGGTCTTCAACACATCCAGTGAAATTTTGAGCTGTCTGTGTTTGCTACAAGAGGAGATAACACAAAGTATGCGCTTTTGTTGGTTCCATTGCTTTCAATGCATTTTTGCCTAAAACGAGCAATTGCTGTATTCTCTTAAACGCAACATGGGAGAAAAACCATTTCACATCACATTTGTGGGTCTTGGTCTTCAACACATCCAGTGAAATTTTGAGCTGTCTGTGTTTGCTACAAGAGGAGATAACACAAAGTATGCGCTTTTGTTGTTTTCATTGCTTTCAATGCATTTTGGCCTTAAACGTGCATTTGCTGTTTTCTCTTAAACGCAACATGGGAGAAAAACCATTTCACATCACATTTGTGGGTCTTGGTCTTCAACACATCCAGTGACATTTTGAGCTGTCTGTGTTTGCTACAAGAGGAGATAACACAAAGTATGCGCTTTTGTTGTTTTCATTGTTTTCAATGCATTTTGGCCTAAAACGTGCATTTGCTGTTTTCTCTAAAAACCCAACATGGGAGAAAAACCATTTCACATCACATTTGTTGGTCTTGGTCTTCAACACATCCAGTGAAATTTTGAGCTGTCTGTGTTTGCTACAAGAGGAGATAACACAAAGTATGCGCTTTTGTTGTTTCCATTGCTTTCTAAGCATTTTGGCATAAAACGTGCATTTGCTGTTTTCTCTTAAACGCAAAATGGGAGAAAAACCATTTCTAATCACATTTGTTGGTCTTGGTCTTCAACACATCCAGTGAAATTTTGAGCTGCCTGTGTTTGCTACAAGAGGAGATAACACAAAGTATGCGCTTTTGTTGTTTCCATTGCTTTCAATGCATTTTGGCATAAAACGAGCAATTGCTGTTTTCTCTTAAACGCAACATGGGAGAAAAACCATTTCACATCACATTTGTGGGTATTGGTCTTCAACACATCCAGTGAAATTTTGAGCTGTCTGTGTTTGCTACAAGAGGAGATAACACAAAGTATGCGCTTTTGTTGTTTCCATTGCTTTCAAAGCATTTTGGCCTAAAACGTGCATTTGCTGTTTTCTCTTAAACGCAACATGGGAGAAAAACCATTTCACATCACATTTGTTGGTCTTGGTCTTCAACACATCCAGTGAAATTTTGAGCTGTCTGTGTTTGCTACAAGAGGAGATAACACAAAGTATGCACTTTTGTTGTTTCCATTGCTTTCAATGCATTTTGGCCTAAAACGTGCATTTGCTGTTTTCTCTTAAACGCAACATGGGAGAAAAACCATTTCACATCACATTTGTTGGTCTTGGTCTTCAACACATCCAGTGAAATTTTGAGCTGCCTGTGTTTGCTACAAGAGGAGATAACACAAAGTATGCGCTTTTGTTGTTTCCATTGCTTTCAATGCATTTTGGCCTAAAACGAACAATTGCTGTTTTCTCTTAAACGCAACATGGGAGAAAAACCATTTCACATCACATTTGTGGGTATTGGTCTTCAACACATCCAGTGAAATTTTGAGCTGTCTGTGTTTGCTACAAGAGGAGATAACACAAAGTATGCGCTTTTGTTGTTTCCATTGCTTTCAATGCATTTGGGCCTAAAACGTGCATTTGCTGTTTTCTCTTAAACGCAACATGGGAGAAAAACCATTTCTCATCACATTTGTGGGTCTTGGTCTTCAACACATCCAGTGAAATTTTGAGCTGTCTGTGTTTGCTACAAGAGGAGATAACACAAAGTATGCGCTTTTGTTGTTTTCATTGCTTTCAATGCATTTTGGCCTAAAACGTGCATTTGCTGTTTTCTCTTAAACGCAACATGGGAGAAAAACCATTTCACATCACATTTGTTGGTCTTGGTCTTCAACACATCCAGTGAAATTTTGAGCTGTCTGTGTTTGCTACAAGAGGAGATAACACAAAGTATGCACTTTTGTTGTTTCCATTGCTTTCAAAGCATTTTGGCCTAAAACGAGCAATTGCTGTTTTCTCTTAAACGCAACATGGGAGAAAAACCATTTCACATCACATTTGTGGGTATTGGTCTTCAACACATCCAGTGAAATTTTGAGCTGTCTGTGTTTGCTACAAGAGGAGATAACACAAAGTATGCGCTTTTGTTGTTTCCATTGCTTTCAAAGCATTTTGGCCTAAAACGTGCATTTGCTGTTTTCTCTTAAACGCAACATGGGAGAAAAACCATTTCACATCACATTTGTTGGTCTTGGTCTTCAACACATCCAGTGAAATTTTGAGCTGTCTGTGTTTGCTACAAGAGGAGATAACACAAAGTATGCACTTTTGTTGTTTCCATTGCTTTCAATGCATTTTGGCCTAAAACGTGCATTTGCTGTTTTCTCTTAAACGCAACATGGGAGAAAAACCATTTCACATCACATTTGTTGGTCTTGGTCTTCAACACATCCAGTGAAATTTTGAGCTGCCTGTGTTTGCTACAAGAGGAGATAACACAAAGTATGCGCTTTTGTTGTTTCCATTGCTTTCAATGCATTTTGGCCTAAAACGAACAATTGCTGTTTTCTCTTAAACGCAACATGGGAGAAAAACCATTTCACATCACATTTGTGGGTATTGGTCTTCAACACATCCAGTGAAATTTTGAGCTGTCTGTGTTTGCTACAAGAGGAGATAACACAAAGTATGCGCTTTTGTTGTTTCCATTGCTTTCAATGCATTTGGGCCTAAAACGTGCATTTGCTGTTTTCTCTTAAACGCAACATGGGAGAAAAACCATTTCACATCACATTTGTGGGTCTTGGTCTTCAACACATCCAGTGAAATTTTGAGCTGTCTGTGTTTGCTACAAGTGGAGATAACACAAAGTATGCGCTTTTGTTGTTTCCATTGCTTTCAAAGCATTTTGGCCTAAAACGTGCATTTGCTGTTTTCTCTTAAATGCAACATGGGAGAAAAACCATTTCACATCACATTTGTTGGTCTTGGTCTTCAACACATCCAGTGAAATTTTGAGCTGTCTGTGTTATCTACAAGAGGAGATATCACAAAGTATGCACTTTTGTTGTTTCCATTGCTTTCAATGCATTTTGGCCTAAAATGAGCAATTGCTGTTTTCTCTTAAACGCAACATGGGAGAAAAACCATTTCACATCACATTTGTGGGTATTGGTCTTCAACACATCCAGTGAAATTTTGAGCTGTCTGTGTTTGCTACAAGAGGAGATAACACAAAGTATGCGCTTTTGTTGTTTCCATTGCTTTCAATGCATTTTGGCCTAAAATGAGCAATTGCTGTTTTCTCTTAAACGCAACATGGGAGAAAAAACCATTTCACATCACATTTGTGGGTATTGTTCTTCAACACATCCAGTGAAATGTTGAGCTGTCTGTGTTTGCTACAAGAGGAGATAACACAAAGTATGCGCTTTTGTTGTTTCCATTGCTTTCAAAGCATTTTGGCCTAAAACGTGTATTTGCTGTTTTCTCTTAAACGCAACATGGGAGAAAAACCATTTCACATCACATTTGTTGGTCTTGGTCTTCAACACATCCAGTGAAATTTTGAGCTGCCTGTGTTTGCTACAAGAGAAGATAACTCAAAGTATGCGCTTTTGTTGTTTCCATTGCTTTCAATGCATTTTGGCCTAAAACGTGCATTTGCTGTTTTCTCTTAAACGCAACATGGAGAAAAACCATTTCACATCACATTTGTGGGTCTTGGTCTTCAACTCATCCAGTGAAATTTTGAGCTGTCTGTGTTTGCTACAAGAGGAGATAACACAAAGTATGCGCTTTTGTTGGTTCCATTGCTTTCAATGCATTTTTGCCTAAAACGAGCAATTGCTGTTTTCTCTTAAACGCAACTTGGGAGAAAAAACATTTCACATCACATTTGTGGGTCTTGGTCTTCAACACATCCAGTGAAATTTTGAGCTGTCTGTGTTTGCTACAAGAGGAGATAACACAAAGTATGCGCTTTTGTTGGTTCCATTGCTTTCAATGCATTTTTGCCTAAAACGAGCAATTGCTGTATTCTCTTAAATGCAACATGGGAGAAAAACCATTTCACATCACATTTGTGGGTCTTGGTCTTCAACACATCCAGTGAAATTTTGAGCTGTCTGTGTTTGCTACAAGAGGAGATAACACAAAGTATGCGCTTTTGTTGTTTTCATTGCTTTCAATGCATTTTGGCCTTAAACGTGCATTTGCTGTTTTCTCTTAAACGCAACATGGGAGAAAAACCATTTCACATCACATTTGTGGGTCTTGGTCTTCAACACATCCAGTGAAATTTTGAGCTGTCTGTGTTTGCTACAAGAGGAGATAACACAAAGTATGCGCTTTTGTTGTTTCCATTGCTTTCAAAGCATTTTGGCCTAAAACGTGCATTTGCTGTTTTCTCTTAAACGCAACATGGGAGAAAAACCATTTCACATCACATTTGTTGGTCTTGGTCTTCAACACATCCAGTGAAATTTTGAGCTGCCTGTGTTTGCTACAAGAGAAGATAACTCAAAGTATGCGCTTTTTGTTGTTTCCATTGCTTTCAATGCATTTTGGCCTAAAACGTGCATTTGCTGTTTTCTCTTAAACGCAACATGGGAGAAAAACCATTTCACATCACATTTGTGGGTCTTGGTCTTCAACTCATCCAGTGAAATTTTGAGCTGTCTGTGTTTGCTACAAGAGGAGATAACACAAAGTATGCGCTTTTGTTGGTTCCATTGCTTTCAATGCATTTTTGCCTAAAACGAGCAATTGCTGTTTTCTCTTAAACGCAACATGGGAGAAAAAACATTTCACATCACATTTGTGGGTCTTGGTCTTCAACACATCCAGTGAAATTTTGAGCTGTCTGTGTTTGCTACAAGAGGAGATAACACAAAGTATGCGCTTTTGTTGGTTCCATTGCTTTCAATGCATTTTTGCCTAAAACGAGCAATTGCTGTATTCTCTTAAACGCAACATGGGAGAAAAACCATTTCACATCACATTTGTGGGTCTTGGTCTTCAACACATCCAGTGAAATTTTGAGCTGTCTGTGTTTGCTACAAGAGGAGATAACACAAAGTATGCGCTTTTGTTGTTTCCATTGCTTTCTAAGCATTTTGGCATAAAACGTGCATTTGCTGTTTTCTCTTAAACGCAAAATGGGAGAAAAACCATTTCTAATCACATTTGTTGGTCTTGGTCTTCAACACATCCAGTGAAATTTTGAGCTGCCTGTGTTTGCTACAAGAGGAGATAACACAAAGTATGCGCTTTTGTTGTTTCCATTGCTTTCAATGCATTTTGGCATAAAACGAGCAATTGCTGTTTTCTCTTAAACGCAACATGGGAGAAAAACCATTTCACATCACATTTGTGGGTATTGGTCTTCAACACATCCAGTGAAATTTTGAGCTGTCTGTGTTTGCTACAAGAGGAGATAACACAAAGTATGCGCTTTTGTTGTTTCCATTGCTTTCAAAGCATTTTGGCCTAAAACGTGCATTTGCTGTTTTCTCTTAAACGCAACATGGGAGAAAAACCATTTCACATCACATTTGTTGGTCTTGGTCTTCAACACATCCAGTGAAATTTTGAGCTGCCTGTGTTTGCTACAAGAGGAGATAACACAAAGTATGCGCTTTTGTTGTTTCCATTGCTTTCAAAGCATTTTGGCCTAAAACGTGCATTTGCTGTTTTCTCTTAAACGCAACATGGGAGAAAAACCATTTCACATCACATTTGTTGGTCTTGGTCTTCAACACATCCAGTGAAATTTTGAGCTGTCTGTGTTTGCTACAAGAGGAGATAACACAAAGTATGCACTTTTGTTGTTTCCATTGCTTTCAATGCATTTTGGCCTAAAACGTGCATTTGCTGTTTTCTCTTAAACGCAACATGGGAGAAAAACCATTTCACATCACATTTGTTGGTCTTGGTCTTCAACACATCCAATGAAATTTTGAGCTGCCTGTGTTTGCTACAAGAGGAGATAACACAAAGTATGCGCTTTTGTTGTTTCCATTGCTTTCAATGCATTTTGGCCTAAAACGAACAATTGCTGTTTTCTCTTAAACGCAACATGGGAGAAAAACCATTTCACATCACATTTGTGGGTATTGGTCTTCAACACATCCAGTGAAATTTTGAGCTGTCTGTGTTTGCTACAAGAGGAGATAACACAAAGTATGCGCTTTTGTTGTTTCCATTGCTTTCAATGCATTTGGGCCTAAAACGTGCATTTGCTGTTTTCTCTTAAACGCAACATGGGAGAAAAACCATTTCACATCACATTTGTGGGTCTTGGTCTTCAACACATCCAGTGAAATTTTGAGCTGTCTGTGTTTGCTACAAGAGGAGATAACACAAAGTATGCGCTTTTGTTGTTTTCATTGCTTTCAATGCATTTTGGCCTAAAACGTGCATTTGCTGTTTTCTCTTAAACGCAACATGGGAGAAAAACCATTTCACATCACATTTGTTGGTCTTGGTCTTCAACACATCCAGTGAAATTTTGAGCTGTCTGTGTTTGCTACAAGAGGAGATAACACAAAGTATGCACTTTTGTTGTTTCCATTGCTTTCAAAGCATTTTGGCCTAAAACGAGCAAATGCTGTTTTCTCTTAAACGCAACATGGGAGAAAAACCATTTCACATCACATTTGTGGGTATTGGTCTTCAACACATCCAGTGAAATTTTGAGCTGTCTGTGTTTGCTACAAGAGGAGATAACACAAAGTATGCGCTTTTGTTGTTTCCATTGCTTTCAAAGCATTTTGGCCTAAAACGTGCATTTGCTGTTTTCTCTTAAACGCAACATGGGAGAAAAACCATTTCACATCACATTTGTTGGTCTTGGTCTTCAACACATCCAGTGAAATTTTGAGCTGCCTGTGTTTGCTACAAGAGGAGATAACACAAAGTATGCGCTTTTGTTGTTTCCATTGCTTTCAAAGCATTTTGGCCTAAAACGTCCATTTGCTGTTTTCTCTTAAACGCAACATGGGAGAAAAACCATTTCACATCACATTTGTTGGTCTTGGTCTTCAACACATCCAGTGAAATTTTGAGCTGCCTGTGTTTGCTACAAGAGGAGATAACACAAAGTATGCGCTTTTGTTGTTTCCATTGCTTTCAAAGCATTTTGGCCTAAAACGTGCATTTGCTGTTTTCTCTTAAACGCAACATGGGAGAAAAACCATTTCACATCACATTTGTGGGTCTTGGTCTTCAACACATCCAGTGAAATTTTGAGCTGTCTGTGTTTGCTACAAGAGGAGATAACACAAAGTATGCGTTTTTGTTGGTTCCAGTGCTTTCAATGCATTTTTGCCTAAAACGAGCAATTGCTGTTTTCTCTTAAACGCAACATGGGAGAAAAACCATTTCACATCACATTTGTGGGTCTTGGTCTTCAACACATCCAGTGAAATTTTGAGCTGTCTGTGTTTGCTACAAGAGGAGATAACACAAAGTATGCGCTTTTGTTGTTTTCATTGCTTTCAATGCATTTTGGCCTAAAATGAGCAATTGCTGTTTTCTCTTAAACGCAACATGGGAGAAAAACCATTTCACATCACATTTGTTGGTCTTGGTCTTCAACACATCCAGTGAAATTTTGAGCTGTCTGTGTTTGCTACAAGAGGAGATAACACAAAGTATGCACTTTTGTTGTTTCCATTGCTTTCAATGCATTTTGGCCTAAAATGAGCAATTGCTGTTTTCTCTTAAACGCAACATGGGAGAAAAACCATTTCACATCACATTTGTGGGTATTGGTCTTCAACACATCCAGTGAAATTTTGAGCTGTCTGTGTTTGCTACAAGAGGAGATAACACAAAGTATGCGCTTTTGTTGTTTCCATTGCTTTCAATGCATTTGGGCCTAAAACGTGCATTTGCTGTTTTCTCTTAAACGCAACATGGGAGAAAAACCATTTCACATCACATTTGTGGGTATTGGTCTTCAACACATCCAGTGAAATTTTGAGCTGTCTGTGTTTGCTACAAGTGGAGATAACACAAAGTATGCGCTTTTGTTGTTTCCATTGCTTTCAAAGCATTTTGGCCTAAAACGTGCATTTGCTGTTTTCTCTTAAATGCAACATGGGAGAAAAACCATTTCACATCACATTTGTTGGTCTTGGTCTTCAACACATCCAGTGAAATTTTGAGCTGTCTGTGTTTGCTACAAGAGGAGATATCACAAAGTATGCACTTTTGTTGTTTCCATTGCTTTCAATGCATTTTGGCCTAAAATGAGCAATTGCTGTTTTCTCTTAAACGCAACATGGGAGAAAAACCATTTCACATCACATTTGTGGGTATTGGTCTTCAACACATCCAGTGAAATTTTGAGCTGTCTGTGTTTGCTACAAGAGGAGATAACACAAAGTATGCGCTTTTGTTGTTTCCATTGCTTTCAATGCATTTTGGCCTAAAATGAGCAATTGCTGTTTTCTCTTAAACGCAACATGGGAGAAAAACCATTTCACATCACATTTGTGGGTATTGTTCTTCAACACATCCAGTGAAATGTTGAGCTGTCTGTGTTTGCTACAAGAGGAGATAACACAAAGTATGCGCTTTTGTTGTTTCCATTGCTTTCAAAGCATTTTGGCCTAAAACGTGCATTTGCTGTTTTCTCTTAAACGCAACATGGGAGAAAAACCATTTCACATCACATTTGTTGGTCTTGGTCTTCAACACATCCAGTGAAATTTTGAGCTGCCTGTGTTTGCTACAAGAGAAGATAACTCAAAGTATGCGCTTTTGTTGTTTCCATTGCTTTCAATGCATTTTGGCCTAAAACGTGCATTTGCTGTTTTCTCTTAAACGCAACATGGGAGAAAAACCATTTCACATCACATTTGTGGGTCTTGGTCTTCAACTCATCCAGTGAAATTTTGAGCTGTCTGTGTTTGCTACAAGAGGAGATAACACAAAGTATGCGCTTTTGTTGGTTCCATTGCTTTCAATGCATTTTTGCCTAAAACGAGCAATTGCTGTTTTCTCTTAAACGCAACATGGGAGAAAAAACATTTCACATCACATTTGTGGGTCTTGGTCTTCAACACATCCAGTGAAATTTTGAGCTGTCTGTGTTTGCTACAAGAGGAGATAACACAAAGTATGCGCTTTTGTTGGTTCCATTGCTTTCAATGCATTTTTGCCTAAAACGAGCAATTGCTGTATTCTCTTAAACGCAACATGGGAGAAAAACCATTTCACATCACATTTGTGGGTCTTGGTCTTCAACACATCCAGTGAAATTTTGAGCTGTCTGTGTTTGCTACAAGAGGAGATAACACAAAGTATGCGCTTTTGTTGTTTTCATTGCTTTCAATGCATTTTGGCCTTAAACGTGCATTTGCTGTTTTCTCTTAAACGCAACATGGGAGAAAAACCATTTCACATCACATTTGTGGGTCTTGGTCTTCAACACATCCAGTGAAATTTTGAGCTGTCTGTGTTTGCTACAAGAGGAGATAACACAAAGTATGCGCTTTTGTTGTTTCCATTGCTTTCAAAGCATTTTGGCCTAAAACGTGCATTTGCTGTTTTCTCTTAAACGCAACATGGGAGAAAAACCATTTCACATCACATTTGTTGGTCTTGGTCTTCAACACATCCAGTGAAATTTTGAGCTGCCTGTGTTTGCTACAAGAGAAGATAACTCAAAGTATGCGCTTTTGTTGTTTCCATTGCTTTCAATGCATTTTGGCCTAAAACGTGCATTTGCTGTTTTCTCTTAAACGCAACATGGGAGAAAAACCATTTCACATCACATTTGTGGGTCTTGGTCTTCAACTCATCCAGTGAAATTTTGAGCTGTCTGTGTTTGCTACAAGAGGAGATAACACAAAGTATGCGCTTTTGTTGGTTCCATTGCTTTCAATGCATTTTTGCCTAAAACGAGCAATTGCTGTTTTCTCTTAAACGCAACATGGGAGAAAAAACATTTCACATCACATTTGTGGGTCTTGGTCTTCAACACATCCAGTGAAATTTTGAGCTGTCTGTGTTTGCTACAAGAGGAGATAACACAAAGTATGCGCTTTTGTTGGTTCCATTGCTTTCAATGCATTTTTGCCTAAAACGAGCAATTGCTGTATTCTCTTAAACGCAACATGGGAGAAAAACCATTTCACATCACATTTGTGGGTCTTGGTCTTCAACACATCCAGTGAAATTTTGAGCTGTCTGTGTTTGCTACAAGAGGAGATAACACAAAGTATGCGCTTTTGTTGTTTTCATTGCTTTCAATGCATTTTGGCCTTAAACGTGCATTTGCTGTTTTCTCTTAAACGCAACATGGGAGAAAAACCATTTCACATCACATTTGTGGGTCTTGGTCTTCAACACATCCAGTGACATTTTGAGCTGTCTGTGTTTGCTACAAGAGGAGATAACACAAAGTATGCGCTTTTGTTGTTTTCATTGTTTTCAATGCATTTTGGCCTAAAACGTGCATTTGCTGTTTTCTCTAAAAACCCAACATGGGAGAAAAACCATTTCACATCACATTTGTTGGTCTTGGTCTTCAACACATCCAGTGAAATTTTGAGCTGTCTGTGTTTGCTACAAGAGGAGATAACACAAAGTATGCGCTTTTGTTGTTTCCATTGCTTTCTAAGCATTTTGGCATAAAACGTGCATTTGCTGTTTTCTCTTAAACGCAAAATGGGAGAAAAACCATTTCTAATCACATTTGTTGGTCTTGGTCTTCAACACATCCAGTGAAATTTTGAGCTGCCTGTGTTTGCTACAAGAGGAGATAACACAAAGTATGCGCTTTTGTTGTTTCCATTGCTTTCAATGCATTTTGGCATAAAACGAGCAATTGCTGTTTTCTCTTAAACGCAACATGGGAGAAAAACCATTTCACATCACATTTGTGGGTATTGGTCTTCAACACATCCAGTGAAATTTTGAGCTGTCTGTGTTTGCTACAAGAGGAGATAACACAAAGTATGCGCTTTTGTTGTTTCCATTGCTTTCAAAGCATTTTGGCCTAAAACGTGCATTTGCTGTTTTCTCTTAAACGCAACATGGGAGAAAAACCATTTCACATCACATTTGTTGGTCTTGGTCTTCAACACATCCAGTGAAATTTTGAGCTGTCTGTGTTTGCTACAAGAGGAGATAACACAAAGTATGCACTTTTGTTGTTTCCATTGCTTTCAATGCATTTTGGCCTAAAACGTGCATTTGCTGTTTTCTCTTAAACGCAACATGGGAGAAAAACCATTTCACATCACATTTGTTGGTCTTGGTCTTCAACACATCCAGTGAAATTTTGAGCTGCCTGTGTTTGCTACAAGAGGAGATAACACAAAGTATGCGCTTTTGTTGTTTCCATTGCTTTCAATGCATTTTGGCCTAAAACGAACAATTGCTGTTTTCTCTTAAACGCAACATGGGAGAAAAACCATTTCACATCACATTTGTGGGTATTGGTCTTCAACACATCCAGTGAAATTTTGAGCTGTCTGTGTTTGCTACAAGAGGAGATAACACAAAGTATGCGCTTTTGTTGTTTCCATTGCTTTCAATGCATTTGGGCCTAAAACGTGCATTTGCTGTTTTCTCTTAAACGCAACATGGGAGAAAAACCATTTCTCATCACATTTGTGGGTCTTGGTCTTCAACACATCCAGTGAAATTTTGAGCTGTCTGTGTTTGCTACAAGAGGAGATAACACAAAGTATGCGCTTTTGTTGTTTTCATTGCTTTCAATGCATTTTGGCCTAAAACGTGCATTTGCTGTTTTCTCTTAAACGCAACATGGGAGAAAAACCATTTCACATCACATTTGTTGGTCTTGGTCTTCAACACATCCAGTGAAATTTTGAGCTGTCTGTGTTTGCTACAAGAGGAGATAACACAAAGTATGCACTTTTGTTGTTTCCATTGCTTTCAAAGCATTTTGGCCTAAAACGAGCAATTGCTGTTTTCTCTTAAACGCAACATGGGAGAAAAACCATTTCACATCACATTTGTGGGTATTGGTCTTCAACACATCCAGTGAAATTTTGAGCTGTCTGTGTTTGCTACAAGAGGAGATAACACAAAGTATGCGCTTTTGTTGTTTCCATTGCTTTCAAAGCATTTTGGCCTAAAACGTGCATTTGCTGTTTTCTCTTAAACGCAACATGGGAGAAAAACCATTTCACATCACATTTGTTGGTCTTGGTCTTCAACACATCCAGTGAAATTTTGAGCTGTCTGTGTTTGCTACAAGAGGAGATAACACAAAGTATGCACTTTTGTTGTTTCCATTGCTTTCAATGCATTTTGGCCTAAAACGTGCATTTGCTGTTTTCTCTTAAACGCAACATGGGAGAAAAACCATTTCACATCACATTTGTTGGTCTTGGTCTTCAACACATCCAGTGAAATTTTGAGCTGCCTGTGTTTGCTACAAGAGGAGATAACACAAAGTATGCGCTTTTGTTGTTTCCATTGCTTTCAATGCATTTTGGCCTAAAACGAACAATTGCTGTTTTCTCTTAAACGCAACATGGGAGAAAAACCATTTCACATCACATTTGTGGGTATTGGTCTTCAACACATCCAGTGAAATTTTGAGCTGTCTGTGTTTGCTACAAGAGGAGATAACACAAAGTATGCGCTTTTGTTGTTTCCATTGCTTTCAATGCATTTGGGCCTAAAACGTGCATTTGCTGTTTTCTCTTAAACGCAACATGGGAGAAAAACCATTTCACATCACATTTGTGGGTCTTGGTCTTCAACACATCCAGTGAAATTTTGAGCTGTCTGTGTTTGCTACAAGAGGAGATAACACAAAGTATGCGCTTTTGTTGTTTTCATTGCTTTCAATGCATTTTGGCCTAAAACGTGCATTTGCTGTTTTCTCTTAAATGCAACATGGGAGAAAAACCATTTCACATCACATTTGTTGGTCTTGGTCTTCAACACATCCAGTGAAATTTTGAGCTGTCTGTGTTTGCTACAAGAGGAGATAACACAAAGTATGCACTTTTGTTGTTTCCATTGCTTTCAAAGCATTTTGGCCTAAAACGAGCAATTGCTGTTTTCTCTTAAACGCAACATGGGAGAAAAACCATTTCACATCACATTTGTGGGTATTGGTCTTCAACACATCCAGTGAAATTTTGAGCTGTCTGTGTTTGCTACAAGAGGAGATAACACAAAGTATGCGCTTTTGTTGTTTCCATTGCTTTCAAAGCATTTTGGCCTAAAACGTGCATTTGCTGTTTTCTCTTAAACGCAACATGGGAGAAAAACCATTTCACATCACATTTGTTGGTCTTGGTCTTCAACGCATCCAGTGAAATTTTGAGCTGCCTGTGTTTGCTACAAGAGAAGATAACTCAAAGTATGCGCTTTTGTTGTTTCCATTGCTTTCAATGCATTTTGGCCTAAAACGTGCATTTGCTGTTTTCTCTTAAACGCAACATGGGAGAAAAACCATTTCACATCACATTTGTGGGTCTTGGTCTTCAACTCATCCAGTGAAATTTTGAGCTGTCTGTGTTTGCTACAAGAGGAGATAACACAAAGTATGCGCTTTTGTTGGTTCCATTGCTTTCAATGCATTTTTGCCTAAAACGAGCAATTGCTGTTTTCTCTTAAACGCAACATGGGAGAAAAAACATTTCACATCACATTTGTGGGTCTTGGTCTTCAACACATCCAGTGAAATTTTGAGCTGTCTGTGTTTGCTACAAGAGGAGATAACACAAAGTATGCGCTTTTGTTGGTTCCATTGCTTTCAATGCATTTTTGCCTAAAACGAGCAATTGCTGTATTCTCTTAAACGCAACATGGGAGAAAAACCATTTCACATCACATTTGTGGGTCTTGGTCTTCAACACATCCAGTGAAATTTTGAGCTGTCTGTGTTTGCTACAAGAGGAGATAACACAAAGTATGCGCTTTTGTTGTTTTCATTGCTTTCAATGCATTTTGGCCTTAAACGTGCATTTGCTGTTTTCTCTTAAACGCAACATGGGAGAAAAACCATTTCACATCACATTTGTGGGTCTTGGTCTTCAACACATCCAGTGAAATTTTGAGCTGTCTGTGTTTGCTACAAGAGGAGATAACACAAAGTATGCGCTTTTGTTGTTTTCATTGTTTTCAATGCATTTTGGCCTAAAACGTGCATTTGCTGTTTTCTCTAAAAACCCAACATGGGAGAAAAACCATTTCACATCACATTTGTTGGTCTTGGTCTTCAACACATCCAGTGAAATTTTGAGCTGTCTGTGTTTGCTACAAGAGGAGATAACACAAAGTATGCGCTTTTGTTGTTTCCATTGCTTTCTAAGCATTTTGGCATAAAACGTGCATTTGCTGTTTTCTCTTAAACGCAAAATGGGAGAAAAACCATTTCTAATCACATTTGTTGGTCTTGGTCTTCAACACATCCAGTGAAATTTTGAGCTGCCTGTGTTTGCTACAAGAGGAGATAACACAAAGTATGCGCTTTTGTTGTTTCCATTGCTTTCAATGCATTTTGGCATAAAACGAGCAATTGCTGTTTTCTCTTAAACGCAACATGGGAGAAAAACCATTTCACATCACATTTGTGGGTATTGGTCTTCAACACATCCAGTGAAATTTTGAGCTGTCTGTGTTTGCTACAAGAGGAGATAACACAAAGTATGCGCTTTTGTGTTTCCATTGCTTTCAAAGCATTTTGGCCTAAAACGTGCATTTGCTGTTTTCTCTTAAACGCAACATGGGAGAAAAACCATTTCACATCACATTTGTTGGTCTTGGTCTTCAACACATCCAGTGAAATTTTGAGCTGTCTGTGTTTGCTACAAGAGGAGATAACACAAAGTATGCACTTTTGTTGTTTCCATTGCTTTCAATGCATTTTGGCCTAAAACGTGCATTTGCTGTTTTCTCTTAAACGCAACATGGGAGAAAAACCATTTCACATCACATTTGTTGGTCTTGGTCTTCAACACATCCAGTGAAATTTTGAGCTGCCTGTGTTTGCTACAAGAGGAGATAACACAAAGTATGCGCTTTTGTTGTTTCCATTGCTTTCAATGCATTTTGGCCTAAAACGAACAATTGCTGTTTTCTCTTAAACGCAACATGGGAGAAAAACCATTTCACATCACATTTGTGGGTATTGGTCTTCAACACATCCAGTGAAATTTTGAGCTGTCTGTGTTTGCTACAAGAGGAGATAACACAAAGTATGCGCTTTTGTTGTTTCCATTGCTTTCAATGCATTTGGGCCTAAAACGTGCATTTGCTGTTTTCTCTTAAACGCAACATGGGAGAAAAACCATTTCACATCACATTTGTGGGTCTTGGTCTTCAACACATCCAGTGAAATTTTGAGCTGTCTGTGTTTGCTACAAGAGGAGATAACACAAAGTATGCGCTTTTGTTGTTTTCATTGCTTTCAATGCATTTTGGCCTAAAACGTGCATTTGCTGTTTTCTCTTAAACGCAACATGGGAGAAAAACCATTTCACATCACATTTGTTGGTCTTGGTCTTCAACACATCCAGTGAAATTTTGAGCTGTCTGTGTTTGCTACAAGAGGAGATAACACAAAGTATGCACTTTTGTTGTTTCCATTGCTTTCAAAGCATTTTGGCCTAAAACGAGCAATTGCTGTTTTCTCTTAAACGCAACATGGGAGAAAAACCATTTCACATCACATTTGTGGGTATTGGTCTTCAACACATCCAGTGAAATTTTGAGCTGTCTGTGTTTGCTACAAGAGGAGATAACACAAAGTATGCGCTTTTGTTGTTTCCATTGCTTTCAAAGCATTTTGGCCTAAAACGTGCATTTGCTGTTTTCTCTTAAACGCAACATGGGAGAAAAACCATTTCACATCACATTTGTTGGTCTTGGTCTTCAACACATCCAGTGAAATTTTGAGCTGCCTGTGTTTGCTACAAGAGGAGATAACACAAAGTATGCGCTTTTGTTGTTTCCATTGCTTTCAAAGCATTTTGGCCTAAAACGTCCATTTGCTGTTTTCTCTTAAACGCAACATGGGAGAAAAACCATTTCACATCACATTTGTTGGTCTTGGTCTTCAACACATCCAGTGAAATTTTGAGCTGCCTGTGTTTGCTACAAGAGGAGATAACACAAAGTATGCGCTTTTGTTGTTTCCATTGCTTTCAAAGCATTTTGGCCTAAAACGTGCATTTGCTGTTTTCTCTTAAACGCAACATGGGAGAAAAACCATTTCACATCACATTTGTTGGTCTTGGTCTTCAACACATCCAGTAAAATTTTGAGCTGTCTGTGTTTGCTACAAGAGGAGATAACACAAAGTATGCACTTTTGTTGTTTCCATTGCTTTCAATGCATTTTGGCCTAAAACGTGCATTTGCTGTTTTCTCTTAAACGCAACATGGGAGAAAAACCATTTCACATCACATTTGTTGGTCTTGGTCTTCAACACATCCAGTGAAATTTTGAGCTGCCTGTGTTTGCTACAAGAGGAGATAACACAAAGTATGCACTTTTGTTGTTTCCATTGCTTTCAATGCATTTTGGCCGAAAACGTGCATTTGCTGTTTTCTCTTAAACGCAACATGGGAGAAAAACCATTTCACATCACATTTGTTGGTCTTGGTCTTCAACACATCCAGTGAAATTTTGAGCTGTCTGTGTTTGCTACAAGAGGAGATAACACAAAGTATGCGCTTTTGTTGTTTCCATTGCTTTCAATGCATTTGGGCCTAAAACGTGCATTTGCTGTTTTCTCTTAAACGCAACATGGGAGAAAAACCATTTCACATCACATTTGTGGGTCTTGGTCTTCAACACATCCAGTGAAATTTTGAGCTGTCTGTGTTTGCTACAAGAGGAGATAACACAAAGTATGCACTTTTGTTGTTTTCATTGCTTTCAATGCATTTTGGCCTAAAACGTGCATTTGCTGTTTTCTCTTAAACGCAACATGGGAGAAAAACCATTTCACATCACATTTGTTGGTCTTGGTCTTCAACACATCCAGTGAAATTTTGAGCTGTCTGTGTTTGCTACAAGAGGAGATAACACAAAGTATGCACTTTTGTTGTTTCCATTGCTTTCAAAGCATTTTGGCCTAAAACGAGCAATTGCTGTTTTCTCTTAAACGCAACATGGGAGAAAAACCATTTCACATCACATTTGTGGGTATTGGTCTTCAACACATCCAGTGAAATTTTGAGCTGTCTGTGTTTGCTACAAGAGGAGATAACACAAAGTATGCGCTTTTGTTGTTTCCATTGCTTTCAAAGCATTTTGGCCTAAAACGTGCATTTGCTGTTTTCTCTTAAACGCAACATGGGAGAAAAACCATTTCACATCACATTTGTTGGTCTTGGTCTTCAACACATCCAGTGAAATTTTGAGCTGCCTGTGTTTGCTACAAGAGGAGATAACACAAAGTATGCGCTTTTGTTGTTTCCATTGCTTTCAAAGCATTTTGGCCTAAAACGTCCATTTGCTGTTTTCTCTTAAACGCAACATGGGAGAAAAACCATTTCACATCACATTTGTTGGTCTTGGTCTTCAACACATCCAGTGAAATTTTGAGCTGCCTGTGTTTGCTACAAGAGGAGATAACACAAAGTATGCGCTTTTGTTGTTTCCACTGCTTTCAAAGCATTTTGGCCTAAAACGTGCATTTGCTGTTTTCTCTTAAACGCAACATGGGAGAAAAACCATTTCACATCACATTTGTTGGTCTTGGTCTTCAACACATCCAGTAAAATTTTGAGCTGTCTGTGTTTGCTACAAGAGGAGATAACACAAAGTATGCACTTTTGTTGTTTCCATTGCTTTCAATGCATTTTGGCCTAAAACGTGCATTTGCTGTTTTCTCTTAAACGCAACATGGGAGAAAAACCATTTCACATCACATTTGTTGGTCTTGGTCTTCAACACATCCAGTGAAATTTTGAGCTGCCTGTGTTTGCTACAAGAGGAGATAACACAAAGTATGCACTTTTGTTGTTTCCATTGCTTTCAATGCATTTTGGCCGAAAACGTGCATTTGCTGTTTTCTCTTAAACGCAACATGGGAGAAAAACCATTTCACATCACATTTGTTGGTCTTGGTCTTCAACACATCCAGTGAAATTTTGAGCTGTCTGTGTTTGCTACAAGAGGAGATAACACAAAGTATGCGCTTTTGTTGTTTCCATTGCTTTCAATGCATTTGGGCCTAAAACGTGCATTTGCTGTTTTCTCTTAAACGCAACATGGGAGAAAAACCATTTCACATCACATTTGTGGGTCTTGGTCTTCAACACATCCAGTGAAATTTTGAGCTGTCTGTGTTTGCTACAAGAGGAGATAACACAAAGTATGCACTTTTGTTGTTTTCATTGCTTTCAATGCATTTTGGCCTAAAACGTGCATTTGCTGTTTTCTCTTAAACGCAACATGGGAGAAAAACCATTTCACATCACATTTGTTGGTCTTGGTCTTCAACACATCCAGTGAAATTTTGAGCTGTCTGTGTTTGCTACAAGAGGAGATAACACAAAGTATGCACTTTTGTTGTTTCCATTGCTTTCAAAGCATTTTGGCCTAAAACGAGCAATTGCTGTTTTCTCTTAAACGCAACATGGGAGAAAAACCATTTCACATCACATTTGTGGGTATTGGTCTTCAACACATCCAGTGAAATTTTGAGCTGTCTGTGTTTGCTACAAGAGGAGATAACACAAAGTATGCGCTTTTGTTGTTTCCATTGCTTTCAAAGCATTTTGGCCTAAAACGTGCATTTGCTGTTTTCTCTTAAACGCAACATGGGAGAAAAACCATTTCACATCACATTTGTTGGTCTTGGTCTTCAACACATCCAGTGAAATTTTGAGCTGCCTGTGTTTGCTACAAGAGGAGATAACACAAAGTATGCGCTTTTGTTGTTTCCATTGCTTTCAAAGCATTTTGGCCTAAAACGTCCATTTGCTGTTTTCTCTTAAACGCAACATGGGAGAAAAACCATTTCACATCACATTTGTTGGTCTTGGTCTTCAACACATCCAGTGAAATTTTGAGCTGCCTGTGTTTGCTACAAGAGGAGATAACACAAAGTATGCGCTTTTGTTGTTTCCATTGCTTTCAAAGCATTTTGGCCTAAAACGTGCATTTGCTGTTTTCTCTTAAACGCAACATGGGAGAAAAACCATTTCACATCACATTTGTTGGTCTTGGTCTTCAACACATCCAGTAAAATTTTGAGCTGTCTGTGTTTGCTACAAGAGGAGATAACACAAAGTATGCACTTTTGTTGTTTCCATTGCTTTCAATGCATTTTGGCCTAAAACGTGCATTTGCTGTTTTCTCTTAAACGCAACATGGGAGAAAAACCATTTCACATCACATTTGTTGGTCTTGGTCTTCAACACATCCAGTGAAATTTTGAGCTGCCTGTGTTTGCTACAAGAGGAGATAACACAAAGTATGCACTTTTGTTGTTTCCATTGCTTTCAATGCATTTTGGCCGAAAACGTGCATTTGCTGTTTTCTCTTAAACGCAACATGGGAGAAAAACCATTTCACATCACATTTGTTGGTCTTGGTCTTCAACACATCCAGTGAAATTTTGAGCTGTCTGTGTTTGCTACAAGAGGAGATAACACAAAGTATGCGCTTTTGTTGTTTCCATTGCTTTCAAAGCATTTTGGCCTAAAACGTGCATTTGCTGTTTTCTCTTAAACGCAACATGGGAGAAAAACCATTTCTAATCACATTTGTTGGTCTTGGTCTTCAACACATCCAGTGAAATTTTGAGCTGCCTGTGTTTGCTACAAGAGGAGATAACACAAAGTATGCGCTTTTGTTGTTTCCATTGCTTTCAATGCATTTTGGCCTAAAACGAGCAATTGCTGTTTTCTCTTAAACGCAACATGGGAGAAAAATCATTTCACATCACATTTGTGGGTATTGGTCTTCAACACATCCAGTGAAATTTTGAGCTGTCTGTGTTTGCTACAAGAGGAGATAACACAAAGTATGCGCTTTTGTTGTTTCCATTGCTTTCAAAGCATTTTGGCCTAAAACGTGCATTTGCTGTTTTCTCTTAAACGCAACATGGGAGAAAAACCATTTCACATCACATTTGTTGGTCTTGGTCTTCAACACATCCAGTGAAATTTTGAGCTGCCTGTGTTTGCTACAAGAGGAGATAACACAAAGTATGCGCTTTTGATGTTTCCATTGCTTTCAAAGCATTTTGGCCTAAAACGTGCATTTGCTGTTTTCTCTTAAACGCAACATGGGAGAAAAACCATTTCACATCACATTTGTTGGTCTTGGTCTTCAACACATCCAGTGAAATTTTGAGCTGCCTGTGTTTGCTACAAGAGGAGATAACACAAAGTATGCACTTTTGTTGTTTCCATTGCTTTCAATGCATTTTGGCCTAAAACGTGCATTTGCTGTTTTCTCTTAAACGCAACATGGGAGAAAAACCATTTCACATCACATTTGTTGGTCTTGGTCTTCAACACATCCAGTGAAATTTTGAGCTGTCTGTGTTTGCTACAAGAGGAGATAACACAACGTATGCACTTTTGTTGTTTCCATTGCTTTCAATGCATTTTGGCCTAAAACGTGCATTTGCTGTTTTCTCTTAAACGCAACATGGGAGAAAAACCATTTCACATCACATTTGTTGGTCTTGGTCTTCAACACATCCAGTGAAATTTTGAGCTGCCTGTGTTTGCTACAAGAGGAGATAACACAAAGTATGCACTTTTGTTGTTTCCATTGCTTTCAATGCATTTTGGCCTAAAACGTGCAATTGCTGTTTTCTCTTAAACGCAATATGGGAGAAAAACCATTTCACATCACATTTGTGGGTCTTGGTCTTCAACACATCCAGTGAAATTTTGAGCTGTCTGTGTTTGCTACAAGAGGAGATAACACAAAGTATGCGCTTTTGTTGGTTCCATTGCTTTCAATGCATTTTTGCCTAAAACGAGCAATTGCTGTTTTCTCTTAAACGCAACATGGGAGAAAAACCATTTCACATCACATTTGTGGGTCTTGGTCTTCAACACATCCAGTGAAATTTTGAGCTGTCTGTGTTTGCTACAAGAGGAGATAACACAAAGTATGCGCTTTTGTTGTTTTCATTGCTTTCAATGCATTTTGGCCTAAAACGTGCATTTGCTGTTTTCTCTTAAACGCAACATGGGAGAAAAACCATTTCACATCACATTTGTTGGTCTTGGTCTTCAACACATCCAGTGAAATTTTGAGCTGCCTGTGTTTGCTACAAGAGGAGATAACACAAAGTATGCGCTTTTGTTGTTTCCATTGCTTTCAATGCATTTTGGCCTAAAACGAGCAATTGCTGTTTTCTCTTAAACGCAACATGGGAGAAAAACCATTTCACATCACATTTGTGGGTATTGGTCTTCAACACATCCAGTGAAATTTTGAGCTGTCTGTGTTTGCTACAAGAGGAGATAACACAAAGTATGCGCTTTTGTTGTTTCCATTGCTTTCAAAGCATTTTGGCCTAAAACGTGCATTTGCTGTTTTCTCTTAAACGCAACATGGGAGAAAAACCATTTCACATCACATTTGTTGGTCTTGGTCTTCAACACATCCAGTGAAATTTTGAGCTGTCTGTGTTTGCTACAAGAGGAGATAACACAACGTATGCACTTTTGTTGTTTCCATTGCTTTCAATGCATTTTGGCCTAAAACGTGCATTTGCTGTTTTCTCTTAAACGCAACATGGGAGAAAAACCATTTCACATCACATTTGTTGGTCTTGGTCTTCAACACATCCAGTGAAATTTTGAGCTGCCTGTGTTTGCTACAAGAGGAGATAACACAAAGTATGCGCTTTTGTTGTTTCCATTGCTTTCAATGAATTTTGGCCTAAAATGTGCAATTGCTGTTTTCTCTTAAACGCAATATGGGAGAAAAACCATTTCACATCACATTTGTGGGTCTTGGTCTTCAACACATCCAGTGAAATTTTGAGCTGTCTGTGTTTGCTACAAGAGGAGATTACACAAAGTATGCGCTTTTGTTGGTTCCATTGCTTTCAATGCATTTTTGCCTAAATCAAGCAATTGCTGTTTTCTCTTAAACGCAACATGGGAGAAAAACCATTTCACATCACATTTGTGGGTCTTGGTCTTCAACACATCCAGTGAAATTTTGAGCTGTCTGTGTTTGCTACAAGAGGAGATAACACAAAGTATGCGCTTTTGTTGTTTTCATTGCTTTCAATGCATTTTGGCCTAAAACGTGCATTTGCTGTTTTCTCTTAAACGCAACATGGGAGAAAAACCATTTCACATCACATTTGTTGGTCTTGGTCTTCAACACATCCAGTGAAATTTTGAGCTGTCCGTGTTTGCTACAAGAGGAGATAACACAAAGTATGCGCTTTTGTTGTTTTCATTGCTTTCAATGCATTTTGGCCTAAAACGTGCATTTGCTGTTTTCTCTTAAACGCAACATGGGAGAAAAACCATTTCACATCACATTTGTTGGTCTTGGTCTTTAACACATCCAGTGAAATTTTGAGCTGTCTGTGTTTGCTACAAGAGGAGATAACACAAAGTATGCGCTTTTGTTGTTTCCATTGCTTTCAAAGCATTTTGGCCTAAAACGTGCATTTGCTGTTTTCTCTTAAACGCAACATGGGAGAAAAACCATTTCTAATCACATTTGTTGGTCTTGGTCTTCAACACATCCAGTGAAATTTTGAGCTGTCTGTGTTTGCTACAAGAGGAGATAACACAAAGTATGCGCTTTTGTTGTTTTCATTGCTTTCAATGCATTTTGGCCTAAAACGTGCATTTGCTGTTTTCTCTTAAACGCAACATGGGAGAAAAACCATTTCACATCACATTTGTTGGTCTTGGTCTTCAACACATCCAGTGAAATTTTGAGCTGTCTGTGTTTGCTACAAGAGGAGATAACACAAAGTATGCGCTTTTGTTGTTTCCATTGCTTTCAAAGCATTTTGGCCTAAAACGTGCATTTGCTGTTTTCTCTTAAACGCAACATGGGAGAAAAACCATTTCTAATCACATTTGTTGGTCTTGGTCTTCAACACATCCAGTGAAATTTTGAGCTGTCTGTGTTTGCTACAAGAGGAGATAACACAAAGTATGCGCTTTTGTTGTTTCCATTGCTTTCAAAGCATTTTGGCCTAAAACGTGCATTTGCTGTTTTCTCTTAAACGCAACATGGGAGAAAAACCATTTCACATCACATTTGTTGGTCTTGGTCTTCAACACATCCAGTGAAATTTTGAGCTGTCTGTGTTTGCTACAAGAGGAGATAACACAACGTATGCACTTTTGTTGTTTCCATTGCTTTCAATGCATTTTGGCCTAAAACGTGCATTTGCTGTTTTCTCTTAAACGCAACATGGGAGAAAAACCATTTCACATCACATTTGTTGGTCTTGGTCTTCAACACATCCAGTGAAATTTTGAGCTGCCTGTGTTTGCTACAAGAGGAGATAACACAAAGTATGCGCTTTTGTTGTTTCCATTGCTTTCAATGCATTTTGGCCTAAAATGTGCAATTGCTGTTTTCTCTTAAACGCAATATGGGAGAAAAACCATTTCACATCACATTTGTGGGTCTTGGTCTTCAACACATCCAGTGAAATTTTGATCTGTCTGTGTTTGCTACAAGAGGAGATAACACAAAGTATGCGCTTTTGTTGTTTCCATTGCTTTCAATGCATTTTGGCCTAAAATGTGCAATTGCTGTTTTCTCTTAAACGCAACATGGGAGAAAAACCATTTCACATCACATTTGTTGGTCTTGGTCTTCAACACATCCAGTGAAATTTTGAGCTGTCTGTGTTTGCTACAAGAGGAGATAACACAACGTATGCACTTTTGTTGTTTCCATTGCTTTCAATGCATTTTGGCCTAAAACGTGCATTTGCTGTTTTCTCTTAAACGCAACATGGGAGAAAAACCATTTCACATCACATTTGTTGGTCTTGGTCTTCAACACATCCAGTGAAATTTTGAGCTGCCTGTGTTTGCTACAAGAGGAGATAACACAAAGTATGCACTTTTGTTGTTTCCATTGCTTTCAATGCATTTTGGCCTAAAACGTGCAATTGCTGTTTTCTCTTAAACGCAATATGGGAGAAAAACCATTTCACATCACATTTGTGGGTCTTGGTCTTCAACACATCCAGTGAAATTTTGAGCTGTCTGTGTTTGCTACAAGAGGAGATAACACAAAGTATGCGCTTTTGTTGGTTCCATTGCTTTCAATGCATTTTTGCCTAAAACGAGCAATTGCTGTTTTCTCTTAAACGCAACATGGGAGAAAAACCATTTCACATCACATTTGTGGGTCTTGGTCTTCAACACATCCAGTGAAATTTTGAGCTGTCTGTGTTTGCTACAAGAGGAGATAACACAAAGTATGCGCTTTTGTTGTTTTCATTGCTTTCAATGCATTTTGGCCTAAAACGTGCATTTGCTGTTTTCTCTTAAACGCAACATGGGAGAAAAACCATTTCACATCACATTTGTTGGTCTTGGTCTTCAACACATCCAGTGAAATTTTGAGCTGCCTGTGTTTGCTACAAGAGGAGATAACACAAAGTATGCGCTTTTGTTGTTTCCATTGCTTTCAATGCATTTTGGCCTAAAACGAGCAATTGCTGTTTTCTCTTAAACGCAACATGGGAGAAAAACCATTTCACATCACATTTGTGGGTATTGGTCTTCAACACATCCAGTGAAATGTTGAGCTGTCTGTGTTTGCTACAAGAGGAGATAACACAAAGTATGCGCTTTTGTTGTTTCCATTGCTTTCAAAGCATTTTGGCCTAAAACGTGCATTTGCTGTTTTCTCTTAAACGCAGCATGGGAGAAAAACCATTTCACATCACATTTGTTGGTCTTGGTCTTCAACACATCCAGTGAAATTTTGAGCTGCCTGTGTTTGCTACAAGAGGAGATAACACAAAGTATGCGCTTTTGTTGTTTCCATTGCTTTCAATGCATTTTGGCCTAAAACGTGCATTTGCTGTTTTCTCTTAAACGCAACATGGGAGAAAAACCATTTCACATCACATTTGTTGGTCTTGGTCTTCAACACATCCAGTGAAATTTTGAGCTGCCTGTGTTTGCTACAAGAGGAGATAACACAAAGTATGCACTTTTGTTGTTTCCATTGCTTTCAATGCATTTTGGACTAAAACGTGCATTTGCTGTTTTCTCTTAAACGCAACATGGGAGAAAAACCATTTCACATCACATTTGTTGGTCTTGGTCTTTAACACATCCAGTGAAATTTTGAGCTGTCTGTGTTTGCTACAAGAGGAGATAACACAACGTATGCACTTTTGTTGTTTCCATTGCTTTCAATGCATTTTGGCCTAAAACGTGCATTTGCTGTTTTCTCTTAAACGCAACATGGGAGAAAAACCATGTCACATCACATTTGTTGGTCTTGGTCTTCAACACATCCAGTGAAATTTTGAGCTGCCTGTGTTTGCTACAAGAGGAGATAACACAAAGTATGCGCTTTTGTTGTTTCCATTGCTTTCAATGCATTTTGGCCTAAAACGTGCAATTGCTGTTTTCTCTTAAACGCAATATGGGAGAAAAACCATTTCACATCACATTTGTGGGTCTTGGTCTTCAACACATCCAGTGAAATTTTGAGCTGTCTGTGTTTGCTACAAGAGGAGATAACACAAAGTATGCGCTTTTGTTGTTTTCATTGCTTTCAATGCATTTTGGCCGAAAACGTGCATTTGCTGTTTTCTCTTAAACGCAACATGGGAGAAAAACCATTTCACATCACATTTGTTGGTCTTGGTCTTCAACACATCCAGTGAAATTTTGAGCTGTCTGTGTTTGCTACAAGAGGAGATAACACAAAGTATGCGCTTTTGTTGTTTTCATTGCTTTCAATGCATTTTGGCCTAAAACGTGCATTTGCTGTTTTCTCTTAAACGCAACATGGGAGAAAAACCATTTCACATCACATTTGTTGGTCTTGGTCTTCAACACATCCAGTGAAATTTTGAGCTGTCTGTGTTTGCTACAAGAGGAGATAACACAAAGTATGCGCTTTTGTTGTTTCCATTGCTTTCAAAGCATTTTGGCCTAAAACGTGCATTTGCTGTTTTCTCTTAAACGCAACATGGGAGAAAAACCATTTCTAATCACATTTGTTGGTCTTGGTCTTCAACACATCCAGTGAAATTTTGAGCTGCCTGTGTTTGCTACAAGAGGAGATAACACAAAGTATGCGCTTTTGTTGTTTCCATTGCTTTCAATGCATTTTGGCCTAAAACGAGCAATTGCTGTTTTCTCTTAAACGCAACATGGGAGAAAAACCATTTCACATCACATTTGTGGGTATTGGTCTTCAACACATCCAGTGAAATTTTGAGCTGTCTGTGTTTGCTACAAGAGGAGATAACACAAAGTATGCGCTTTTGTTGTTTCCATTGCTTTCAAAGCATTTTGGCCTAAAACGTGCATTTGCTGTTTTCTCTTAAACGCAACATGGGAGAAAAACCATTTCACATCACATTTGTTGGTCTTGGTCTTCAACACATCCAGTGAAATTTTGAGCTGTCTGTGTTTGCTACAAGAGGAGATAACACAACGTATGCACTTTTGTTGTTTCCATTGCTTTCAATGCATTTTGGCCTAAAACGTGCATTTGCTGTTTTCTCTTAAACGCAACATGGGAGAAAAACCATTTCACATCACATTTGTTGGTCTTGGTCTTCAACACATCCAGTGAAATTTTGAGCTGCCTGTGTTTGCTACAAGAGGAGATAACACAAAGTATGCGCTTTTGTTGTTTCCATTGCTTTCAATGAATTTTGGCCTAAAATGTGCAATTGCTGTTTTCTCTTAAACGCAATATGGGAGAAAAACCATTTCACATCACATTTGTGGGTCTTGGTCTTCAACACATCCAGTGAAATTTTGAGCTGTCTGTGTTTGCTACAAGAGGAGATTACACAAAGTATGCGCTTTTGTTGGTTCCATTGCTTTCAATGCATTTTTGCCTAAATCAAGCAATTGCTGTTTTCTCTTAAACGCAACATGGGAGAAAAACCATTTCACATCACATTTGTGGGTCTTGGTCTTCAACACATCCAGTGAAATTTTGAGCTGTCTGTGTTTGCTACAAGAGGAGATAACACAAAGTATGCGCTTTTGTTGTTTTCATTGCTTTCAATGCATTTTGGCCTAAAACGTGCATTTGCTGTTTTCTCTTAAACGCAACATGGGAGAAAAACCATTTCACATCACATTTGTTGGTCTTGGTCTTCAACACATCCAGTGAAATTTTGAGCTGTCCGTGTTTGCTACAAGAGGAGATAACACAAAGTATGCGCTTTTGTTGTTTTCATTGCTTTCAATGCATTTTGGCCTAAAACGTGCATTTGCTGTTTTCTCTTAAACGCAACATGGGAGAAAAACCATTTCACATCACATTTGTTGGTCTTGGTCTTTAACACATCCAGTGAAATTTTGAGCTGTCTGTGTTTGCTACAAGAGGAGATAACACAAAGTATGCGCTTTTGTTGTTTCCATTGCTTTCAAAGCATTTTGGCCTAAAACGTGCATTTGCTGTTTTCTCTTAAACGCAACATGGGAGAAAAACCATTTCTAATCACATTTGTTGGTCTTGGTCTTCAACACATCCAGTGAAATTTTGAGCTGTCTGTGTTTGCTACAAGAGGAGATAACACAAAGTATGCGCTTTTGTTGTTTTCATTGCTTTCAATGCATTTTGGCCTAAAACGTGCATTTGCTGTTTTCTCTTAAACGCAACATGGGAGAAAAACCATTTCACATCACATTTGTTGGTCTTGGTCTTCAACACATCCAGTGAAATTTTGAGCTGTCTGTGTTTGCTACAAGAGGAGATAACACAAAGTATGCGCTTTTGTTGTTTCCATTGCTTTCAAAGCATTTTGGCCTAAAACGTGCATTTGCTGTTTTCTCTTAAACGCAACATGGGAGAAAAACCATTTCTAATCACATTTGTTGGTCTTGGTCTTCAACACATCCAGTGAAATTTTGAGCTGTCTGTGTTTGCTACAAGAGGAGATAACACAAAGTATGCGCTTTTGTTGTTTCCATTGCTTTCAAAGCATTTTGGCCTAAAACGTGCATTTGCTGTTTTCTCTTAAACGCAACATGGGAGAAAAACCATTTCACATCACATTTGTTGGTCTTGGTCTTCAACACATCCAGTGAAATTTTGAGCTGTCTGTGTTTGCTACAAGAGGAGATAACACAACGTATGCACTTTTGTTGTTTCCATTGCTTTCAATGCATTTTGGCCTAAAACGTGCATTTGCTGTTTTCTCTTAAACGCAACATGGGAGAAAAACCATTTCACATCACATTTGTTGGTCTTGGTCTTCAACACATCCAGTGAAATTTTGAGCTGCCTGTGTTTGCTACAAGAGGAGATAACACAAAGTATGCGCTTTTGTTGTTTCCATTGCTTTCAATGCATTTTGGCCTAAAATGTGCAATTGCTGTTTTCTCTTAAACGCAATATGGGAGAAAAACCATTTCACATCACATTTGTGGGTCTTGGTCTTCAACACATCCAGTGAAATTTTGATCTGTCTGTGTTTGCTACAAGAGGAGATAACACAAAGTATGCGCTTTTGTTGGTTCCATTGCTTTCAATGCATTTTTGCCTAAAACGAGCAATTGCTGTTTTCTCTTAAACGCAACATGGGAGAAAAACCATTTCACATCACATTTGTGGGTCTTGGTCTTCAACACATCCAGTGAAATTTTGAGCTGTCTGTGTTTGCTACAAGAGGAGATAACACAAAGTATGCGCTTTTGTTGTTTTCATTGCTTTCAATGCATTTTGGCCGAAAACGTGCATTTGCTGTTTTCTCTTAAACGCAACATGAGAGAAAAACCATTTCACATCACATTTGTTGGTCTTGGTCTTCAACACATCCAGTGAAATTTTGAGCTGCCTGTGTTTGCTACAAGAGGAGATAACACAAAGTATGCGCTTTTGTTGTTTTCATTGCTTTCAATGCATTTTGGCCTAAAACGTGCATTTGCTGTTTTCTCTTAAACGCAACATGGGAGAAAAACCATTTCACATCACATTTGTTGGTCTTGGTCTTCAACACATCCAGTGAAATTTTGAGCTGTCTGTGTTTGCTACAAGAGGAGATAACACAAAGTATGCGCTTTTGTTGTTTCCATTGCTTTCAAAGCATTTTGGCCTAAAACGTGCATTTGCTGTTTTCTCTTAAACGCAACATGGGAGAAAAACCATTTCTAATCACATTTGTTGGTCTTGGTCTTCAACACATCCAGTGAAATTTTGAGCTGCCTGTGTTTGCTACAAGAGGAGATAACACAAAGTATGCGCTTTTGTTGTTTCCATTGCTTTCAATGCATTTTGGCCTAAAACGAGCAATTGCTGTTTTCTCTTAAACGCAACATGGGAGAAAAACCATTTCACATCACATTTGTGGGTATTGGTCTTCAACACATCCAGTGAAATTTTGAGCTGTCTGTGTTTGCTACAAGAGGAGATAACACAAAGTATGCGCTTTTGTTGTTTCCATTGCTTTCAAAGCATTTTGGCCTAAATCGTGCATTTGCTGTTTTCTCTTAAACGCAACATGGGAGAAAAACCATTTCACATCACATTTGTTGGTCTTGGTCTTCAACACATCCAGTGAAATTTTGAGCTGCCTGTGTTTGCTACAAGAGGAGATAACACAAAGTATGCGCTTTTGTTGTTTCCATTGCTTTCAAAGCATTTTGGCCTAAAACGTGCACTTGCTGTTTTCTCTTAAACGCAACATGGGAGAAAAACCATTTCACATCACATTTGTTGGTCTTGGTCTTCAACACATCCAGTGAAATTTTGAGCTGTCTGTGTTTGCTACAAGAGGAGATAACACAAAGTATGCACTTTTGTTGTTTCCATTGCTTTCAATGCATTTTGGCCTAAAACGTGCATTTGCTGTTTTCTCTTAAACGCAACATGGGAGAAAAACCATTTCACATCACATTTGTTGGTCTTGGTCTTCAACACATCCAGTGAAATTTTTAGCTGCCTGTGTTTGCTACAAGAGGAGATAACACAAAGTATGCACTTTTGTTGTTTCCATTGCTTTCAATGCATTTTGGCCTAAAACGTGCATTTGCTGTTTTCTCTTAAACGCAACATGGGAGAAAAACCATTTCACATCACATTTGTTGGTCTTGGTCTTCAACACATCCAGTGAAATTTTGAGCTGTCTGTGTTTGCTACAAGAGGAGATAACACAACGTTTGCACTTTTGTTGTTTCCATTGCTTTCAATGCATTTTGGCCTAAAACGTGCATTTGCTGTTTTCTCTTAAACGCAACATGGGAGAAAAACCATTTCTAATCACATTTGTTGGTCTTGGTCTTCAACACATCCAGTGAAATTTTGAGCTGCCTGTGTTTGCTACAAGAGGAGATAACACAAAGTATGCGCTTTTGTTGTTTCCATTGCTTTCAATGCATTTTGGCCTAAAACGTGCAATTGCTGTTTTCTCTTAAACGCAATATGGGAGAAAAACCATTTCACATCACATTTGTGGGTCTTGGTCTTCAACACATCCAGTGAAATTTTGAGCTGTCTGTGTTTGCTACAAGAGGAGATAACACAAAGTATGCGCTTTTGTTGGTTCCATTGCTTTCAATGCATTTTGGCCTAAAACGAGCAATTGCTGTTTTCTCTTAAACGCAACATGGGAGAAAAACCATTTCACATCACATTTGTGGGTCTTGGTCTTCAACACATCCAGTGAAATTTTGAGCTGTCTGTGTTTGCTACAAGAGGAGATAACACAAAGTATGCGCTTTTGTTGTTTTCATTGCTTTCAATGCATTTTGGCCTAAAACGTGCATTTGCTGTTTTCTCTTAAACGCAACATGGGAGAAAAACCATTTCACATCACATTTGTTGGTCTTGGTCTTCAACACATCCAGTGAAATTTTGAGCTGTCTGTGTTTGCTACAAGAGGAGATAACACAAAGTATGCGCTTTAGTTGTTTCCATTGCTTTCAATGCATTTTGGCCTAAAACGAGCAATTGCTGTTTTCTCTTAAACGCAACATGGGAGAAAAACCATTTCACATCACATTTGTGGGTATTGGTCTTCAACACATCCAGTGAAATTTTGAGCTGTCTGTGTTTGCTACAAGAGGAGATAACACAAAGTATGCGCTTTTGTTGTTTCCATTGCTTTCAATGCATTTGGGCCTAAAACGTGCATTTGCTGTTTTCTCTTAAACGCAACATGGGAGAAAAACCATTTCACATCACATTTGTGGGTCTTGGTCTTCAACACATCCAGTGAAATTTTGAGCTGTCTGTGTTTGCTACAAGAGGAGATAACACAAAGTATGCGCTTTTGTTGTTTTCATTGCTTTCAATGCATTTTGGCCTAAAACGTGCATTTGCTGTTTTCTCTTAAACGCAACATGGGAGAAAAACCATTTCACATCACATTTGTTGGTCTTGGTCTTCAACACATCTAGTGAAATTTTGAGCTGCCTGTGTTTGCTACAAGAGGAGATAACACAAAGTATGCGCTTTTGTTGTTTCCATTGCTTTCAATGCATTTTGGCCTAAAACGAGCAATTGCTGTTTTCTCTTAAACGCAACATGGGAGAAAAACCATTTCACATCAAATTTGTGGGTCTTGGTCTTCAACACATCCAGTGAAATTTTGAGCTGCTTGTGTTTGCTACAAGAGGAGATAACACAAACTATGCGCTTTTGTTGTTTCCATTGCTTTCAAAGCATTTTGGCCTAAAACGTGCATTTGCTGTTTTCTCTTAAACGCAACATGGGAGAAAAACCATTTCACATCACATTTGTTGGTCTTGGTCTTCAACACATTGTTGTTTCCATTGCTTTCAAAGCATTTTGGCCTAAAACGTGCATTTGCTGTTTACTCTTAAACGCAACATGGGAGAAAAACCATTTCACATCACATTTGTTGGTCTTGGTCTTCAACACATCCAGTGAAATTTTGAGCTGCCTGTGTTTGCTACAAGAGGAGATAACACAAAGTATGCGCTTTTGTTGTTTCCATTGCTTTCAAAGCATTTTGGCCTAAAACGTGCATTTGCTGTTTTCTCTTAAACGCAACATGGGAGAAAAACCATTTCACATCACATTTGTTGGTCTTGGTCTTCAACACATCCAGTAAAATTTTGAGCTGTCTGTGTTTGCTACAAGAGGAGATAACACAAAGTATGCACTTTTGTTGTTTTCATTGCTTTCAATGCATTTTGGCCTAAAACGTGCATTTGCTGTTTTCTCTTAAACGCAACATGGGAGAAAAACCATTTCACATCACATTTGTTGATCTTGGTCTTCAACACATCCAGTGAAATTTTGAGCTGTCTGTGTTTGCTACAAGAGGAGATAACACAAAGTATGCGCTTTTGTTGTTTCCATTGCTTTCAAAGCATTTTGGCCTAAAACGTGCATTTGCTGTTTTCTCTTAAACGCAACATGGGAGAAAAACCATTTCTAATCACATTTGTTGGTCTTGGTCTTCAACACATCCAGTGAAATTTTGAGCTGCCTGTGTTTGCTACAAGAGGAGATAACACAAAGTATGTGCTTTTGTTGTTTCCATTGCTTTCAATGCATTTTGGCCTAAAACGAGCAATTGCTGTTTTCTCTTAAACGCAACATGGGAGAAAAACCATTTCACATCACATTTGTGGGTATTGGTCTTCAACACATCCAGTGAAATTTTGACCTGTCTGTGTTTGCTACAAGAGGAGATAACACAAAGTATGCGCTTTTGTTGTTTCCATTGCTTTCAAAGCATTTTGGCCTAAAACGTGCATTTGCTGTTTTCTCTTAAACGCAACATGGGAGAAAAACCATTTCACATCACATTTGTTGGTCTTGGTCTTCAACACATCCAGTGAAATTTTGAGCTGTCTGTGTTTGCTACAAGAGGAGATAACACAAAGTATGCACTTTTGTTGTTTCCATTGCTTTCAAAGCATTTTGGCCTAAAACGTGCATTTGCTGTTTTCTCTTAAACGCAACATGGGAGAAAAACCATTTCTAATCACATTTGTTGGTCTTGGTCTTCAACACATCCAGTGAAATTTTGAGCTGCCTGTGTTTGCTACAAGAGGAGATAACACAAAGTATGCGCTTTTGTTGTTTCCATTGCTTTCAATGCATTTTGGCCTAAAACGTGCAATTGCTGTTTTCTCTTAAACGCAATATGGGAGAAAAACCATTTCACATCACATTTGTGGGTCTTGGTCTTCAACACATCCAGTGAAATTTTGAGCTGTCTGTGTTTGCTACAAGAGGAGATAACACAAAGTATGCGCTTATGTTGGTTCCATTGCTTTCAATGCATTTTTGCCTAAAACGAGCAATTGCTGTTTTCTCTTAAACGCAACATGGGAGAAAAACCATTTCACATCACATTTGTGGGTCTTGGTCTTCAACACATCCATTGAAATTTTGAGCTGTCTGTGTTTGCTACAAGAGGAGATAACACAAAGTATGCGCTTTTGTTGTTTTCATTGCTTTCAATGCATTTTGGCCTAAAACGTGCATTTGTTGTTTTCTCTTAAACGCAACATGGGAGAAAAACCATTTCACATCACATTTGTTGGTCTTGGACTTCAACACATCCAGTGAAATTTTGAGCTGTCTGTGTTTGCTACAAGAGGAGATAACACAAAGTATGCACTTTAGTTGTTTCCATTGCTTTCAATGCATTTTGGCCTAAAACGAGCAATTGCTGTTTTCTCTTAAACGCAACATGGGAGAAAAACCATTTCACATCACATTTGTGGGTATTGGTCTTCAACACATCCAGTGAAATTTTGAGCTGTCTGTGTTTGCTACAAGAGGAGATAACACAAAGTATGTGCTTTTGTTGTTTCCATTGCTTTCAATGCATTTGGGCCTAAAACGTGCATTTGCTGTTTTCTCTTAAACGCAACATGGGAGAAAAACCATTTCACATCACATTTGTGGGTCTTGGTCTTCAACACATCCAGTGAAGTTTTGAGCTGTCTGTGTTTGCTACAAGAGGAGATAACACAAAGTATGCGCTTTTGTTGTTTTCATTGCTTTCAATGCATTTTGGCCTAAAACGTGCATTTGCTGTTTTCTCTTAAACGCAACATGGGAGAAAAACCATTTCACATCACATTTGTTGGTCTTGGTCTTCAACACATCCAGTGAAATTTTGAGCTGCCTGTGTTTGCTACAAGAGGAGATAACACAAAGTATGCGCTTTTGTTGTTTCCATTGCTTTCAAAGCATTTTGGCCTAAAACGTGCATTTGCTGTTTTCTCTTAAACGCAACATGGGAGAAAAACCATTTCACATCACATTTGTTGGTCTTGGTCTTCAACACATCCAGTAAAATTTTGAGCTGTCTGTGTTTGCTACAAGAGGAGATAACACAAAGTATGCACTTTTGTTGTTTTCATTGCTTTCAATGCATTTTGGCCTAAAACGTGCATTTGCTGTTTTCTCTTAAACGCAACATGGGAGAAAAACCATTTCACATCACATTTGTTGATCTTGGTCTTCAACACATCCAGTGAAATTTTGAGCTGTCTGTGTTTGCTACAAGAGGAGATAACACAAAGTATGCGCTTTTGTTGTTTCCATTGCTTTCAAAGCATTTTGGCCTAAAACGTGCATTTGCTGTTTTCTCTTAAACGCAACATGGGAGAAAAACCATTTCTAATCACATTTGTTGGTCTTGGTCTTCAACACATCCAGTGAAATTTTGAGCTGCCTGTGTTTGCTACAAGAGGAGATAACACAAAGTATGCGCTTTTGTTGTTTCCATTGCTTTCAATGCATTTTGGCCTAAAACGAGCAATTGCTGTTTTCTCTTAAACGCAACATGGGAGAAAAACCATTTCACATCACATTTGTGGGTATTGGTCTTCAACACATCCAGTGAAATTTTGACCTGTCAGTGTTTGCTACAAGAGGAGATAACACAAAGTATGCGCTTTTGTTGTTTCCATTGCTTTCAAAGCATTTTGGCCTAAAACGTGCATTTGCTGTTTTCTCTTAAACGCAACATGGGAGAAAAACCATTTCACATCACATTTGTGGGTCTTGGTCTTCAACACATCCAGTGAAATTTTGAGCTGCCTGTGTTTGCTACAAGAGGAGATAACACAAAGTATGAGCTTTTGTTGTTTCCATTGCTTTCAAAGCATTTTGGCCTAAAACATGCATTTGCTGTTTTCTCTTAAACGCAACATGGGAGAAAAACCATTTCACATCACATTTGTGGGTCTTGGTCTTCAACACATCCAGTGAAATTTTGAGCTGTCTGTGTTTGCTACAAGAGGAGATAACACAAAGTATGCGCTTTTGTTGTTTCCATTGCTTTCAAAGCATTTTGGCCTAAAACGTGCATTTGCTGTTTTCTCTTAAACGCAACATGGGAGAAAAACCATTTCACATCACATTTGTTGGTCTTGGTCTTCAACACATCCAGTGAAATTTTGAGCTGCCTGTGTTTGCTACAAGAGGAGATAACACAAAGTATGCGCTTTTGTTGTTTCCATTGCTTTCAATGCATTTTGGCCTAAAACGTGCAATTGCTGTTTTCTCTTAAACGCAACATGGGAGAAAAACCATTTCACATCACATTTGTGGGTCTTGGTCTTCAACACATCCAGTGAAATTTTGAGCTGTCTGTGTTTGCTACAAGAGGAGATAACACAAAGTATGCGCTTTAGTTGGTTCCATTACTTTCAATGCATTTTTGCCTAAAACGAGCAATTGCTGTTTTCTCTTAAACGCAACATGGGAGAAAAACCATTTCACATCACATTTGTGGGTCTTGGTCTTCAACACATCCAGTGAAATTTTGAGCTGTCTGTGTTTGCTACAAGAGGAGATAACACAAAGTATGTGCTTTTGTTGTTTCCTTTGCTTTCAATGCATTTTGGCCTAAAACGAGCAATTGCTGTTTTCTCTTAAACGCAACATGGGAGAAAAAACCATTTCACATCACATTTGTGGGTATTGGTCTTCAACACATCCAGTGAAATTTTGAGCTGTCTGTGTTTGCTACAAGAGGAGATAACACAAAGTATGCGCTTTTGTTGTTTCCATTGCTTTCAATGCATTTTGGCCTAAAACGTGCATTTGCTGTTTTCTCTTAAACGCAACATGGGAGAAAAACCATTTCACATCACATTTGTGGGTATTGGTCTTCAACACATCCAGTGAAATTTTGAGCTGTCTGTGTTTGCTACAAGTGGAGATAACACAAAGTATGCGCTTTTGTTGTTTCCATTGCTTTCAAAGCATTTTGGCCTAAAACGTGCATTTGCTGTTTTCTCTTAAACGCAACATGGGAGAAAAACCATTTCACATCACATTTGTGGGTCTTGGTCTTCAACACATCCAGTGAAATTTTGAGCTGTCTGTGTTTGCTACAAGAGGAGATAACACAAAGTATGCGTTTTTGTTGGTTCCAGTGCTTTCAATGCATTTTTGCCTAAAACGAGCAATTGCTGTTTTCTCTTAAACGCAACATGGGAGAAAAACCATTTCACATCACATTTGTGGGTCTTGGTCTTCAACACATCCAGTGAAATTTTGAGCTGTCTGTGTTTGCTACAAGAGGAGATAACACAAAGTATGCGCTTTTGTTGTTTTCATTGCTTTCAATGCATTTTGGCCTAAAATGAGCAATTGCTGTTTTCTCTTAAACGCAACATGGGAGAAAAACCATTTCACATCACATTTGTTGGTCTTGGTCTTCAACACATCCAGTGAAATTTTGAGCTGTCTGTGTTTGCTACAAGAGGAGATAACACAAAGTATGCACTTTTGTTGTTTCCATTGCTTTCAATGCATTTTGGCCTAAAATGAGCAATTGCTGTTTTCTCTTAAACGCAACATGGGAGAAAAACCATTTCACATCACATTTGTGGGTATTGGTCTTCAACACATCCAGTGAAATTTTGAGCTGTCTGTGTTTGCTACAAGAGGAGATAACACAAAGTATGCGCTTTTGTTGTTTCCATTGCTTTCAATGCATTTGGGCCTAAAACGTGCATTTGCTGTTTTCTCTTAAACGCAACATGGGAGAAAAACCATTTCACATCACATTTGTGGGTATTGGTCTTCAACACATCCAGTGAAATTTTGAGCTGTCTGTGTTTGCTACAAGTGGAGATAACACAAAGTATGCGCTTTTGTTGTTTCCATTGCTTTCAAAGCATTTTGGCCTAAAACGTGCATTTGCTGTTTTCTCTTAAATGCAACATGGGAGAAAAACCATTTCACATCACATTTGTTGGTCTTGGTCTTCAACACATCCAGTGAAATTTTGAGCTGTCTGTGTTTGCTACAAGAGGAGATATCACAAAGTATGCACTTTTGTTGTTTCCATTGCTTTCAATGCATTTTGGCCTAAAATGAGCAATTGCTGTTTTCTCTTAAACGCAACATGGGAGAAAAACCATTTCACATCACATTTGTGGGTATTGGTCTTCAACACATCCAGTGAAATTTTGAGCTGTCTGTGTTTGCTACAAGAGGAGATAACACAAAGTATGCGCTTTTGTTGTTTCCATTGCTTTCAATGCATTTTGGCCTAAAATGAGCAATTGCTGTTTTCTCTTAAACGCAACATGGGAGAAAAACCATTTCACATCACATTTGTGGGTATTGTTCTTCAACACATCCAGTGAAATGTTGAGCTGTCTGTGTTTGCTACAAGAGGAGATAACACAAAGTATGCGCTTTTGTTGTTTCCATTGCTTTCAAAGCATTTTGGCCTAAAACGTGCATTTGCTGTTTTCTCTTAAACGCAACATGGGAGAAAAACCATTTCACATCACATTTGTTGGTCTTGGTCTTCAACACATCCAGTGAAATTTTGAGCTGTCTGTGTTTGCTACAAGAGGAGATAACACAAAGTATGCGCTTTTGTTGTTTCCATTGCTTTCAAAGCATTTTGGCCTAAAACGTGCATTTGCTGTTTTCTCTTAAACGCAACATGGGAGAAAAACCATTTCTAATCACATTTGTTGGTCTTGGTCTTCAACACATCCAGTGAAATTTTGAGCTGCCTGTGTTTGCTACAAGAGGAGATAACACAAAGTATGCGCTTTTGTTGTTTCCATTGCTTTCAATGCATTTTGGCCTAAAACGAGCAATTGCTGTTTTCTCTTAAACGCAACATGGGAGAAAAACCATTTCACATCACATTTGTGGGTATTGGTCTTCAACACATCCAGTGAAATTTTGAGCTGTCTGTGTTTGCTACAAGAGGAGATAACACAAAGTATGCGCTTTTGTTGTTTCCATTGCTTTCAAAGCATTTTGGCCTAAATCGTGCATTTGCTGTTTTCTCTTAAACGCAACATGGGAGAAAAACCATTTCACATCACATTTGTTGGTCTTGGTCTTCAACACATCCAGTGAAATTTTGAGCTGCCTGTGTTTGCTACAAGAGGAGATAACACAAAGTATGCGCTTTTGTTGTTTCCATTGCTTTCAAAGCATTTTGGCCTAAAACGTGCACTTGCTGTTTTCTCTTAAACGCAACATGGGAGAAAAACCATTTCACATCACATTTGTTGGTCTTGGTCTTCAACACATCCAGTGAAATTTTGAGCTGTCTGTGTTTGCTACAAGAGGAGATAACACAAAGTATGCACTTTTGTTGTTTCCATTGCTTTCAATGCATTTTGGCCTAAAACGTGCATTTGCTGTTTTCTCTTAAACGCAACATGGGAGAAAAACCATTTCACATCACATTTGTTGGTCTTGGTCTTCAACACATCCAGTGAAATTTTTAGCTGCCTGTGTTTGCTACAAGAGGAGATAACACAAAGTATGCACTTTTGTTGTTTCCATTGCTTTCAATGCATTTTGGCCTAAAACGTGCATTTGCTGTTTTCTCTTAAACGCAACATGGGAGAAAAACCATTTCACATCACATTTGTTGGTCTTGGTCTTCAACACATCCAGTGAAATTTTGAGCTGTCTGTGTTTGCTACAAGAGGAGATAACACAACGTTTGCACTTTTGTTGTTTCCATTGCTTTCAATGCATTTTGGCCTAAAACGTGCATTTGCTGTTTTCTCTTAAACGCAACATGGGAGAAAAACCATTTCTAATCACATTTGTTGGTCTTGGTCTTCAACACATCCAGTGAAATTTTGAGCTGCCTGTGTTTGCTACAAGAGGAGATAACACAAAGTATGCGCTTTTGTTGTTTCCATTGCTTTCAATGCATTTTGGCCTAAAACGTGCAATTGCTGTTTTCTCTTAAACGCAATATGGGAGAAAAACCATTTCACATCACATTTGTGGGTCTTGGTCTTCAACACATCCAGTGAAATTTTGAGCTGTCTGTGTTTGCTACAAGAGGAGATAACACAAAGTATGCGCTTTTGTTGGTTCCATTGCTTTCAATGCATTTTGGCCTAAAACGAGCAATTGCTGTTTTCTCTTAAACGCAACATGGGAGAAAAACCATTTCACATCACATTTGTGGGTCTTGGTCTTCAACACATCCAGTGAAATTTTGAGCTGTCTGTGTTTGCTACAAGAGGAGATAACACAAAGTATGCGCTTTTGTTGTTTTCATTGCTTTCAATGCATTTTGGCCTAAAACGTGCATTTGCTGTTTTCTCTTAAACGCAACATGGGAGAAAAACCATTTCACATCACATTTGTTGGTCTTGGTCTTCAACACATCCAGTGAAATTTTGAGCTGTCTGTGTTTGCTACAAGAGGAGATAACACAAAGTATGCGCTTTAGTTGTTTCCATTGCTTTCAATGCATTTTGGCCTAAAACGAGCAATTGCTGTTTTCTCTTAAACGCAACATGGGAGAAAAACCATTTCACATCACATTTGTGGGTATTGGTCTTCAACACATCCAGTGAAATTTTGAGCTGTCTGTGTTTGCTACAAGAGGAGATAACACAAAGTATGCGCTTTTGTTGTTTCCATTGCTTTCAATGCATTTGGGCCTAAAACGTGCATTTGCTGTTTTCTCTTAAACGCAACATGGGAGAAAAACCATTTCACATCACATTTGTGGGTCTTGGTCTTCAACACATCCAGTGAAATTTTGAGCTGTCTGTGTTTGCTACAAGAGGAGATAACACAAAGTATGCGCTTTTGTTGTTTTCATTGCTTTCAATGCATTTTGGCCTAAAACGTGCATTTGCTGTTTTCTCTTAAACGCAACATGGGAGAAAAACCATTTCACATCACATTTGTTGGTCTTGGTCTTCAACACATCCAGTGAAATTTTGAGCTGCCTGTGTTTGCTACAAGAGGAGATAACACAAAGTATGCGCTTTTGTTGTTTCCATTGCTTTCAATGCATTTTGGCCTAAAACGAGCAATTGCTGTTTTCTCTTAAACGCAACATGGGAGAAAAACCATTTCACATCAAATTTGTGGGTCTTGGTCTTCAACACATCCAGTGAAATTTTGAGCTGCTTGTGTTTGCTACAAGAGGAGATAACACAAACTATGCGCTTTTGTTGTTTCCATTGCTTTCAAAGCATTTTGGCCTAAAACGTGCATTTGCTGTTTTCTCTTAAACGCAACATGGGAGAAAAACCATTTCACATCACATTTGTTGGTCTTGGTCTTCAACACATTGTTGTTTCCATTGCTTTCAAAGCATTTTGGCCTAAAACGTGCATTTGCTGTTTACTCTTAAACGCAACATGGGAGAAAAACCATTTCACATCACATTTGTTGGTCTTGGTCTTCAACACATCCAGTGAAATTTTGAGCTGCCTGTGTTTGCTACAAGAGGAGATAACACAAAGTATGCGCTTTTGTTGTTTCCATTGCTTTCAAAGCATTTTGGCCTAAAACGTGCATTTGCTGTTTTCTCTTAAACGCAACATGGGAGAAAAACCATTTCACATCACATTTGTTGGTCTTGGTCTTCAACACATCCAGTAAAATTTTGAGCTGTCTGTGTTTGCTACAAGAGGAGATAACACAAAGTATGCACTTTTGTTGTTTTCATTGCTTTCAATGCATTTTGGCCTAAAACGTGCATTTGCTGTTTTCTCTTAAACGCAACATGGGAGAAAAACCATTTCACATCACATTTGTTGATCTTGGTCTTCAACACATCCAGTGAAATTTTGAGCTGTCTGTGTTTGCTACAAGAGGAGATAACACAAAGTATGCGCTTTTGTTGTTTCCATTGCTTTCAAAGCATTTTGGCCTAAAACGTGCATTTGCTGTTTTCTCTTAAACGCAACATGGGAGAAAAACCATTTCTAATCACATTTGTTGGTCTTGGTCTTCAACACATCCAGTGAAATTTTGAGCTGCCTGTGTTTGCTACAAGAGGAGATAACACAAAGTATGTGCTTTTGTTGTTTCCATTGCTTTCAATGCATTTTGGCCTAAAACGAGCAATTGCTGTTTTCTCTTAAACGCAACATGGGAGAAAAACCATTTCACATCACATTTGTGGGTATTGGTCTTCAACACATCCAGTGAAATTTTGACCTGTCTGTGTTTGCTACAAGAGGAGATAACACAAAGTATGCGCTTTTGTTGTTTCCATTGCTTTCAAAGCATTTTGGCCTAAAACGTGCATTTGCTGTTTTCTCTTAAACGCAACATGGGAGAAAAACCATTTCACATCACATTTGTTGGTCTTGGTCTTCAACACATCCAGTGAAATTTTGAGCTGTCTGTGTTTGCTACAAGAGGAGATAACACAAAGTATGCACTTTTGTTGTTTCCATTGCTTTCAAAGCATTTTGGCCTAAAACGTGCATTTGCTGTTTTCTCTTAAACGCAACATGGGAGAAAAACCATTTCTAATCACATTTGTTGGTCTTGGTCTTCAACACATCCAGTGAAATTTTGAGCTGCCTGTGTTTGCTACAAGAGGAGATAACACAAAGTATGCGCTTTTGTTGTTTCCATTGCTTTCAATGCATTTTGGCCTAAAACGTGCAATTACTGTTTTCTCTTAAACGCAATATGGGAGAAAAACCATTTCACATCACATTTGTGGGTCTTGGTCTTCAACACATCCAGTGAAATTTTGAGCTGTCTGTGTTTGCTACAAGAGGAGATAACACAAAGTATGCGCTTTTGTTGGTTCCATTGCTTTCAATGCATTTTTGCCTAAAACGAGCAATTGCTGTTTTCTCTTAAACGCAACATGGGAGAAAAACCATTTCACATCACATTTGTGGGTCTTGGTCTTCAACACATCCATTGAAATTTTGAGCTGTCTGTGTTTGCTACAAGAGGAGATAACACAAAGTATGCGCTTTTGTTGTTTTCATTGCTTTCAATGCATTTTGGCCTAAAACGTGCATTTGTTGTTTTCTCTTAAACGCAACATGGGAGAAAAACCATTTCACATCACATTTGTTGGTCTTGGTCTTCAACACATCCAGTGAAATTTTGAGCTGTCTGTGTTTGCTACAAGAGGAGATAACACAAAGTATGCGCTTTAGTTGTTTCCATTGCTTTCAATGCATTTTGGCCTAAAACGAGCAATTGCTGTTTTCTCTTAAACGCAACATGGGAGAAAAACCATTTCACATCACATTTGTGGGTATTGGTCTTCAACACATCCAGTGAAATTTTGAGCTGTCTGTGTTTGCTACAAGAGGAGATAACACAAAGTATGTGCTTTTGTTGTATCCATTGCTTTCAATGCATTTGGGCCTAAAACGTGCATTTGCTGTTTTCTCTTAAACGCAACATGGGAGAAAAACCATTTCACATCACATTTGTGGGTCTTGGTCTTCAACACATCCAGTGAAGTTTTGAGCTGTCTGTGTTTGCTACAAGAGGAGATAACACAAAGTATGCGCTTTTGTTGTTTTCATTGCTTTCAATGCATTTTGGCCTAAAACGTGCATTTGCTGTTTTCTCTTAAACGCAACATGGGAGAAAAACCATTTCACATCACATTTGTTGGTCTTGGTCTTCAACACATCCAGTGAAATTTTGAGCTGCCTGTGTTTGCTACAAGAGGAGATAACACAAAGTATGCGCTTTTGTTGTTTCCATTGCTTTCAAAGCATTTTGGCCTAAAACGTGCATTTGCTGTTTTCTCTTAAACGCAACATGGGAGAAAAACCATTTCACATCACATTTGTTGGTCTTGGTCTTCAACACATCCAGTAAAATTTTGAGCTGTCTGTGTTTGCTACAAGAGGAGATAACACAAAGTATGCACTTTTGTTGTTTTCATTGCTTTCAATGCATTTTGGCCTAAAACGTGCATTTGCTGTTTTCTCTTAAACGCAACATGGGAGAAAAACCATTTCACATCACATTTGTTGATCTTGGTCTTCAACACATCCAGTGAAATTTTGAGCTGTCTGTGTTTGCTACAAGAGGAGATAACACAAAGTATGCGCTTTTGTTGTTTCCATTGCTTTCAAAGCATTTTGGCCTAAAACGTGCATTTGCTGTTTTCTCTTAAACGCAACATGGGAGAAAAACCATTTCTAATCACATTTGTTGGTCTTGGTCTTCAACACATCCAGTGAAATTTTGAGCTGCCTGTGTTTGCTACAAGAGGAGATAACACAAAGTATGCGCTTTTGTTGTTTCCATTGCTTTCAATGCATTTTGGCCTAAAACGAGCAATTGCTGTTTTCTCTTAAACGCAACATGGGAGAAAAACCATTTCACATCACATTTGTGGGTATTGGTCTTCAACACATCCAGTGAAATTTTGACCTGTCTGTGTTTGCTACAAGAGGAGATAACACAAAGTATGCGCTTTTGTTGTTTCCATTGCTTTCAAAGCATTTTGGCCTAAAACGTGCATTTGCTGTTTTCTCTTAAACGCAACATGGGAGAAAAACCATTTCACATCACATTTGTTGGTCTTGGTCTTCAACACATCCAGTGAAATTTTGAGCTGCCTGTGTTTGCTACAAGAGGAGATAACACAAAGTATGAGCTTTTGTTGTTTCCATTGCTTTCAAAGCATTTTGGCCTAAAACATGCATTTGCTGTTTTCTCTTAAACGCAACATGGGAGAAAAACCATTTCACATCACATTTGTGGGTCTTGGTCTTCAACACATCCAGTGAAATTTTGAGCTGTCTGTGTTTGCTACAAGAGGAGATAACACAAAGTATGCGCTTTTGTTGTTTCCATTGCTTTCAAAGCATTTTGGCCTAAAACGTGCATTTGCTGTTTTCTCTTAAACGCAACATGGGAGAAAAACCATTTCACATCACATTTGTTGGTCTTGGTCTTCAACACATCCAGTGAAATTTTGAGCTGCCTGTGTTTGCTACAAGAGGAGATAACACAAAGTATGCGCTTTTGTTGTTTCCATTGCTTTCAATGCATTTTGGCCTAAAACGTGCAATTGCTGTTTTCTCTTAAACGCAACATGGGAGAAAAACCATTTCACATCACATTTGTGGGTCTTGGTCTTCAACACATCCAGTGAAATTTTGAGCTGTCTGTGTTTGCTACAAGAGGAGATAACACAAAGTATGCGCTTTAGTTGGTTCCATTACTTTCAATGCATTTTTGCCTAAAACGAGCAATTGCTGTTTTCTCTTAAACGCAACATGGGAGAAAAACCATTTCACATCACATTTGTGGGTCTTGGTCTTCAACACATCCAGTGAAATTTTGAGCTGTCTGTGTTTGCTACAAGAGGAGATAACACAAAGTATGTGCTTTTGTTGTTTCCTTTGCTTTCAATGCATTTTGGCCTAAAACGAGCAATTGCTGTTTTCTCTTAAACGCAACATGGGAGAAAAACCATTTCACATCACATTTGTGGGTATTGGTCTTCAACACATCCAGTGAAATTTTGAGCTGTCTGTGTTTGCTACAAGAGGAGATAACACAAAGTATGCGCTTTTGTTGTTTCCATTGCTTTCAATGCATTTTGGCCTAAAACGTGCATTTGCTGTTTTCTCTTAAACGCAACATGGGAGAAAAACCATTTCACATCACATTTGTGGGTATTGGTCTTCAACACATCCAGTGAAATTTTGAGCTGTCTGTGTTTGCTACAAGTGGAGATAACACAAAGTATGCGCTTTTGTTGTTTCCATTGCTTTCAAAGCATTTTGGCCTAAAACGTGCATTTGCTGTTTTCTCTTAAACGCAACATGGGAGAAAAACCATTTCACATCACATTTGTGGGTCTTGGTCTTCAACACATCCAGTGAAATTTTGAGCTGTCTGTGTTTGCTACAAGAGGAGATAACACAAAGTATGCGTTTTTGTTGGTTCCAGTGCTTTCAATGCATTTTTGCCTAAAACGAGCAATTGCTGTTTTCTCTTAAACGCAACATGGGAGAAAAACCATTTCACATCACATTTGTGGGTCTTGGTCTTCAACACATCCAGTGAAATTTTGAGCTGTCTGTGTTTGCTACAAGAGGAGATAACACAAAGTATGCGCTTTTGTTGTTTTCATTGCTTTCAATGCATTTTGGCCTAAAATGAGCAATTGCTGTTTTCTCTTAAACGCAACATGGGAGAAAAACCATTTCACATCACATTTGTTGGTCTTGGTCTTCAACACATCCAGTGAAATTTTGAGCTGTCTGTGTTTGCTACAAGAGGAGATAACACAAAGTATGCACTTTTGTTGTTTCCATTGCTTTCAATGCATTTTGGCCTAAAATGAGCAATTGCTGTTTTCTCTTAAACGCAACATGGGAGAAAAACCATTTCACATCACATTTGTGGGTATTGGTCTTCAACACATCCAGTGAAATTTTGAGCTGTCTGTGTTTGCTACAAGAGGAGATAACACAAAGTATGCGCTTTTGTTGTTTCCATTGCTTTCAATGCATTTGGGCCTAAAACGTGCATTTGCTGTTTTCTCTTAAACGCAACATGGGAGAAAAACCATTTCACATCACATTTGTGGGTATTGGTCTTCAACACATCCAGTGAAATTTTGAGCTGTCTGTGTTTGCTACAAGTGGAGATAACACAAAGTATGCGCTTTTGTTGTTTCCATTGCTTTCAAAGCATTTTGGCCTAAAACGTGCATTTGCTGTTTTCTCTTAAATGCAACATGGGAGAAAAACCATTTCACATCACATTTGTTGGTCTTGGTCTTCAACACATCCAGTGAAATTTTGAGCTGTCTGTGTTTGCTACAAGAGGAGATATCACAAAGTATGCACTTTTGTTGTTTCCATTGCTTTCAATGCATTTTGGCCTAAAATGAGCAATTGCTGTTTTCTCTTAAACGCAACATGGGAGAAAAACCATTTCACATCACATTTGTGGGTATTGGTCTTCAACACATCCAGTGAAATTTTGAGCTGTCTGTGTTTGCTACAAGAGGAGATAACACAAAGTATGCGCTTTTGTTGTTTCCATTGCTTTCAATGCATTTTGGCCTAAAATGAGCAATTGCTGTTTTCTCTTAAACGCAACATGGGAGAAAAACCATTTCACATCACATTTGTGGGTATTGTTCTTCAACACATCCAGTGAAATGTTGAGCTGTCTGTGTTTGCTACAAGAGGAGATAACACAAAGTATGCGCTTTTGTTGTTTCCATTGCTTTCAAAGCATTTTGGCCTAAAACGTGCATTTGCTGTTTTCTCTTAAACGCAACATGGGAGAAAAACCATTTCACATCACATTTGTTGGTCTTGGTCTTCAACACATCCAGTGAAATTTTGAGCTGCCTGTGTTTGCTACAAGAGAAGATAACTCAAAGTATGCGCTTTTGTTGTTTCCATTGCTTTCAATGCATTTTGGCCTAAAACGTGCATTTGCTGTTTTCTCTTAAACGCAACATGGGAGAAAAACCATTTCACATCACATTTGTGGGTCTTGGTCTTCAACTCATCCAGTGAAATTTTGAGCTGTCTGTGTTTGCTACAAGAGGAGATAACACAAAGTATGCGCTTTTGTTGGTTCCATTGCTTTCAATGCATTTTTGCCTAAAACGAGCAATTGCTGTTTTCTCTTAAACGCAACATGGGAGAAAAAACATTTCACATCACATTTGTGGGTCTTGGTCTTCAACACATCCAGTGAAATTTTGAGCTGTCTGTGTTTGCTACAAGAGGAGATAACACAAAGTATGCGCTTTTGTTGGTTCCATTGCTTTCAATGCATTTTTGCCTAAAACGAGCAATTGCTGTATTCTCTTAAACGCAACATGGGAGAAAAACCATTTCACATCACATTTGTGGGTCTTGGTCTTCAACACATCCAGTGAAATTTTGAGCTGTCTGTGTTTGCTACAAGAGGAGATAACACAAAGTATGCGCTTTTGTTGTTTTCATTGCTTTCAATGCATTTTGGCCTTAAACGTGCATTTGCTGTTTTCTCTTAAACGCAACATGGGAGAAAAACCATTTCACATCACATTTGTGGGTCTTGGTCTTCAACACATCCAGTGAAATTTTGAGCTGTCTGTGTTTGCTACAAGAGGAGATAACACAAAGTATGCGCTTTTGTTGTTTCCATTGCTTTCAAAGCATTTTGGCCTAAAACGTGCATTTGCTGTTTTCTCTTAAACGCAACATGGGAGAAAAACCATTTCACATCACATTTGTTGGTCTTGGTCTTCAACACATCCAGTGAAATTTTGAGCTGCCTGTGTTTGCTACAAGAGAAGATAACTCAAAGTATGCGCTTTTGTTGTTTCCATTGCTTTCAATGCATTTTGGCCTAAAACGTGCATTTGCTGTTTTCTCTTAAACGCAACATGGGAGAAAAACCATTTCACATCACATTTGTGGGTCTTGGTCTTCAACTCATCCAGTGAAATTTTGAGCTGTCTGTGTTTGCTACAAGAGGAGATAACACAAAGTATGCGCTTTTGTTGGTTCCATTGCTTTCAATGCATTTTTGCCTAAAACGAGCAATTGCTGTTTTCTCTTAAACGCAACATGGGAGAAAAAACATTTCACATCACATTTGTGGGTCTTGGTCTTCAACACATCCAGTGAAATTTTGAGCTGTCTGTGTTTGCTACAAGAGGAGATAACACAAAGTATGCGCTTTTGTTGGTTCCATTGCTTTCAATGCATTTTTGCCTAAAACGAGCAATTGCTGTATTCTCTTAAACGCAACATGGGAGAAAAACCATTTCACATCACATTTGTGGGTCTTGGTCTTCAACACATCCAGTGAAATTTTGAGCTGTCTGTGTTTGCTACAAGAGGAGATAACACAAAGTATGCGCTTTTGTTGTTTTCATTGCTTTCAATGCATTTTGGCCTTAAACGTGCATTTGCTGTTTTCTCTTAAACGCAACATGGGAGAAAAACCATTTCACATCACATTTGTGGGTCTTGGTCTTCAACACATCCAGTGACATTTTGAGCTGTCTGTGTTTGCTACAAGAGGAGATAACACAAAGTATGCGCTTTTGTTGTTTTCATTGTTTTCAATGCATTTTGGCCTAAAACGTGCATTTGCTGTTTTCTCTAAAAACCCAACATGGGAGAAAAACCATTTCACATCACATTTGTTGGTCTTGGTCTTCAACACATCCAGTGAAATTTTGAGCTGTCTGTGTTTGCTACAAGAGGAGATAACACAAAGTATGCGCTTTTGTTGTTTCCATTGCTTTCTAAGCATTTTGGCATAAAACGTGCATTTGCTGTTTTCTCTTAAACGCAAAATGGGAGAAAAACCATTTCTAATCACATTTGTTGGTCTTGGTCTTCAACACATCCAGTGAAATTTTGAGCTGCCTGTGTTTGCTACAAGAGGAGATAACACAAAGTATGCGCTTTTGTTGTTTCCATTGCTTTCAATGCATTTTGGCATAAAACGAGCAATTGCTGTTTTCTCTTAAACGCAACATGGGAGAAAAACCATTTCACATCACATTTGTGGGTATTGGTCTTCAACACATCCAGTGAAATTTTGAGCTGTCTGTGTTTGCTACAAGAGGAGATAACACAAAGTATGCGCTTTTGTTGTTTCCATTGCTTTCAAAGCATTTTGGCCTAAAACGTGCATTTGCTGTTTTCTCTTAAACGCAACATGGGAGAAAAACCATTTCACATCACATTTGTTGGTCTTGGTCTTCAACACATCCAGTGAAATTTTGAGCTGTCTGTGTTTGCTACAAGAGGAGATAACACAAAGTATGCACTTTTGTTGTTTCCATTGCTTTCAATGCATTTTGGCCTAAAACGTGCATTTGCTGTTTTCTCTTAAACGCAACATGGGAGAAAAACCATTTCACATCACATTTGTTGGTCTTGGTCTTCAACACATCCAGTGAAATTTTGAGCTGCCTGTGTTTGCTACAAGAGGAGATAACACAAAGTATGCGCTTTTGTTGTTTCCATTGCTTTCAATGCATTTTGGCCTAAAACGAACAATTGCTGTTTTCTCTTAAACGCAACATGGGAGAAAAACCATTTCACATCACATTTGTGGGTATTGGTCTTCAACACATCCAGTGAAATTTTGAGCTGTCTGTGTTTGCTACAAGAGGAGATAACACAAAGTATGCGCTTTTGTTGTTTCCATTGCTTTCAATGCATTTGGGCCTAAAACGTGCATTTGCTGTTTTCTCTTAAACGCAACATGGGAGAAAAACCATTTCTCATCACATTTGTGGGTCTTGGTCTTCAACACATCCAGTGAAATTTTGAGCTGTCTGTGTTTGCTACAAGAGGAGATAACACAAAGTATGCGCTTTTGTTGTTTTCATTGCTTTCAATGCATTTTGGCCTAAAACGTGCATTTGCTGTTTTCTCTTAAACGCAACATGGGAGAAAAACCATTTCACATCACATTTGTTGGTCTTGGTCTTCAACACATCCAGTGAAATTTTGAGCTGTCTGTGTTTGCTACAAGAGGAGATAACACAAAGTATGCACTTTTGTTGTTTCCATTGCTTTCAAAGCATTTTGGCCTAAAACGAGCAATTGCTGTTTTCTCTTAAACGCAACATGGGAGAAAAACCATTTCACATCACATTTGTGGGTATTGGTCTTCAACACATCCAGTGAAATTTTGAGCTGTCTGTGTTTGCTACAAGAGGAGATAACACAAAGTATGCGCTTTTGTTGTTTCCATTGCTTTCAAAGCATTTTGGCCTAAAACGTGCATTTGCTGTTTTCTCTTAAACGCAACATGGGAGAAAAACCATTTCACATCACATTTGTTGGTCTTGGTCTTCAACACATCCAGTGAAATTTTGAGCTGTCTGTGTTTGCTACAAGAGGAGATAACACAAAGTATGCACTTTTGTTGTTTCCATTGCTTTCAATGCATTTTGGCCTAAAACGTGCATTTGCTGTTTTCTCTTAAACGCAACATGGGAGAAAAACCATTTCACATCACATTTGTTGGTCTTGGTCTTCAACACATCCAGTGAAATTTTGAGCTGCCTGTGTTTGCTACAAGAGGAGATAACACAAAGTATGCGCTTTTGTTGTTTCCATTGCTTTCAATGCATTTTGGCCTAAAACGAACAATTGCTGTTTTCTCTTAAACGCAACATGGGAGAAAAACCATTTCACATCACATTTGTGGGTATTGGTCTTCAACACATCCAGTGAAATTTTGAGCTGTCTGTGTTTGCTACAAGAGGAGATAACACAAAGTATGCGCTTTTGTTGTTTCCATTGCTTTCAATGCATTTGGGCCTAAAACGTGCATTTGCTGTTTTCTCTTAAACGCAACATGGGAGAAAAACCATTTCACATCACATTTGTGGGTCTTGGTCTTCAACACATCCAGTGAAATTTTGAGCTGTCTGTGTTTGCTACAAGAGGAGATAACACAAAGTATGCGCTTTTGTTGTTTTCATTGCTTTCAATGCATTTTGGCCTAAAACATGCATTTGCTGTTTTCTCTTAAACGCAACATGGGAGAAAAACCATTTCACATCACATTTGTTGGTCTTGGTCTTCAACACATCCAGTGAAATTTTGAGCTGTCTGTGTTTGCTACAAGAGGAGATAACACAAAGTATGCACTTTTGTTGTTTCCATTGCTTTCAAAGCATTTTGGCCTAAAACGAGCAATTGCTGTTTTCTCTTAAACGCAACATGGGAGAAAAACCATTTCACATCACATTTGTGGGTATTGGTCTTCAACACATCCAGTGAAATTTTGAGCTGTCTGTGTTTGCTACAAGAGGAGATAACACAAAGTATGCGCTTTTGTTGTTTCCATTGCTTTCAAAGCATTTTGGCCTAAAACGTGCATTTGCTGTTTTCTCTTAAACGCAACATGGGAGAAAAACCATTTCACATCACATTTGTTGGTCTTGGTCTTCAACACATCCAGTGAAATTTTGAGCTGCCTGTGTTTGCTACAAGAGAAGATAACTCAAAGTATGCGCTTTTGTTGTTTCCATTGCTTTCAATGCATTTTGGCCTAAAACGTGCATTTGCTGTTTTCTCTTAAACGCAACATGGGAGAAAAACCATTTCACATCACATTTGTGGGTCTTGGTCTTCAACTCATCCAGTGAAATTTTGAGCTGTCTGTGTTTGCTACAAGAGGAGATAACACAAAGTATGCGCTTTTGTTGGTTCCATTGCTTTCAATGCATTTTTGCCTAAAACGAGCAATTGCTGTTTTCTCTTAAACGCAACATGGGAGAAAAAACATTTCACATCACATTTGTGGGTCTTGGTCTTCAACACATCCAGTGAAATTTTGAGCTGTCTGTGTTTGCTACAAGAGGAGATAACACAAAGTATGCGCTTTTGTTGGTTCCATTGCTTTCAATGCATTTTTGCCTAAAACGAGCAATTGCTGTATTCTCTTAAACGCAACATGGGAGAAAAACCATTTCACATCACATTTGTGGGTCTTGGTCTTCAACACATCCAGTGAAATTTTGAGCTGTCTGTGTTTGCTACAAGAGGAGATAACACAAAGTATGCGCTTTTGTTGTTTTCATTGCTTTCAATGCATTTTGGCCTTAAACGTGCATTTGCTGTTTTCTCTTAAACGCAACATGGGAGAAAAACCATTTCACATCACATTTGTGGGTCTTGGTCTTCAACACATCCAGTGAAATTTTGAGCTGTCTGTGTTTGCTACAAGAGGAGATAACACAAAGTATGCGCTTTTGTTGTTTTCATTGTTTTCAATGCATTTTGGCCTAAAACGTGCATTTGCTGTTTTCTCTAAAAACCCAACATGGGAGAAAAACCATTTCACATCACATTTGTTGGTCTTGGTCTTCAACACATCCAGTGAAATTTTGAGCTGTCTGTGTTTGCTACAAGAGGAGATAACACAAAGTATGCGCTTTTGTTGTTTCCATTGCTTTCTAAGCATTTTGGCATAAAACGTGCATTTGCTGTTTTCTCTTAAACGCAAAATGGGAGAAAAACCATTTCTAATCACATTTGTTGGTCTTGGTCTTCAACACATCCAGTGAAATTTTGAGCTGCCTGTGTTTGCTACAAGAGGAGATAACACAAAGTATGCGCTTTTGTTGTTTCCATTGCTTTCAATGCATTTTGGCATAAAACGAGCAATTGCTGTTTTCTCTTAAACGCAACATGGGAGAAAAACCATTTCACATCACATTTGTGGGTATTGGTCTTCAACACATCCAGTGAAATTTTGAGCTGTCTGTGTTTGCTACAAGAGGAGATAACACAAAGTATGCGCTTTTGTTGTTTCCATTGCTTTCAAAGCATTTTGGCCTAAAACGTGCATTTGCTGTTTTCTCTTAAACGCAACATGGGAGAAAAACCATTTCACATCACATTTGTTGGTCTTGGTCTTCAACACATCCAGTGAAATTTTGAGCTGTCTGTGTTTGCTACAAGAGGAGATAACACAAAGTATGCACTTTTGTTGTTTCCATTGCTTTCAATGCATTTTGGCCTAAAACGTGCATTTGCTGTTTTCTCTTAAACGCAACATGGGAGAAAAACCATTTCACATCACATTTGTTGGTCTTGGTCTTCAACACATCCAGTGAAATTTTGAGCTGCCTGTGTTTGCTACAAGAGGAGATAACACAAAGTATGCGCTTTTGTTGTTTCCATTGCTTTCAATGCATTTTGGCCTAAAACGAACAATTGCTGTTTTCTCTTAAACGCAACATGGGAGAAAAACCATTTCACATCACATTTGTGGGTATTGGTCTTCAACACATCCAGTGAAATTTTGAGCTGTCTGTGTTTGCTACAAGAGGAGATAACACAAAGTATGCGCTTTTGTTGTTTCCATTGCTTTCAATGCATTTGGGCCTAAAACGTGCATTTGCTGTTTTCTCTTAAACGCAACATGGGAGAAAAACCATTTCACATCACATTTGTGGGTCTTGGTCTTCAACACATCCAGTGAAATTTTGAGCTGTCTGTGTTTGCTACAAGAGGAGATAACACAAAGTATGCGCTTTTGTTGTTTTCATTGCTTTCAATGCATTTTGGCCTAAAACGTGCATTTGCTGTTTTCTCTTAAACGCAACATGGGAGAAAAACCATTTCACATCACATTTGTTGGTCTTGGTCTTCAACACATCCAGTGAAATTTTGAGCTGTCTGTGTTTGCTACAAGAGGAGATAACACAAAGTATGCACTTTTGTTGTTTCCATTGCTTTCAAAGCATTTTGGCCTAAAACGAGCAATTGCTGTTTTCTCTTAAACGCAACATGGGAGAAAAACCATTTCACATCACATTTGTGGGTATTGGTCTTCAACACATCCAGTGAAATTTTGAGCTGTCTGTGTTTGCTACAAGAGGAGATAACACAAAGTATGCGCTTTTGTTGTTTCCATTGCTTTCAAAGCATTTTGGCCTAAAACGTGCATTTGCTGTTTTCTCTTAAACGCAACATGGGAGAAAAACCATTTCACATCACATTTGTTGGTCTTGGTCTTCAACACATCCAGTGAAATTTTGAGCTGCCTGTGTTTGCTACAAGAGGAGATAACACAAAGTATGCGCTTTTGTTGTTTCCATTGCTTTCAAAGCATTTTGGCCTAAAACGTCCATTTGCTGTTTTCTCTTAAACGCAACATGGGAGAAAAACCATTTCACATCACATTTGTTGGTCTTGGTCTTCAACACATCCAGTGAAATTTTGAGCTGCCTGTGTTTGCTACAAGAGGAGATAACACAAAGTATGCGCTTTTGTTGTTTCCATTGCTTTCAAAGCATTTTGGCCTAAAACGTGCATTTGCTGTTTTCTCTTAAACGCAACATGGGAGAAAAACCATTTCACATCACATTTGTTGGTCTTGGTCTTCAACACATCCAGTAAAATTTTGAGCTGTCTGTGTTTGCTACAAGAGGAGATAACACAAAGTATGCACTTTTGTTGTTTCCATTGCTTTCAATGCATTTTGGCCTAAAACGTGCATTTGCTGTTTTCTCTTAAACGCAACATGGGAGAAAAACCATTTCACATCACATTTGTTGGTCTTGGTCTTCAACACATCCAGTGAAATTTTGAGCTGCCTGTGTTTGCTACAAGAGGAGATAACACAAAGTATGCACTTTTGTTGTTTCCATTGCTTTCAATGCATTTTGGCCGAAAACGTGCATTTGCTGTTTTCTCTTAAACGCAACATGGGAGAAAAACCATTTCACATCACATTTGTTGGTCTTGGTCTTCAACACATCCAGTGAAATTTTGAGCTGTCTGTGTTTGCTACAAGAGGAGATAACACAAAGTATGCGCTTTTGTTGTTTCCATTGCTTTCAATGCATTTGGGCCTAAAACGTGCATTTGCTGTTTTCTCTTAAACGCAACATGGGAGAAAAACCATTTCACATCACATTTGTGGGTCTTGGTCTTCAACACATCCAGTGAAATTTTGAGCTGTCTGTGTTTGCTACAAGAGGAGATAACACAAAGTATGCACTTTTGTTGTTTTCATTGCTTTCAATGCATTTTGGCCTAAAACGTGCATTTGCTGTTTTCTCTTAAACGCAACATGGGAGAAAAACCATTTCACATCACATTTGTTGGTCTTGGTCTTCAACACATCCAGTGAAATTTTGAGCTGTCTGTGTTTGCTACAAGAGGAGATAACACAAAGTATGCACTTTTGTTGTTTCCATTGCTTTCAAAGCATTTTGGCCTAAAACGAGCAATTGCTGTTTTCTCTTAAACGCAACATGGGAGAAAAACCATTTCACATCACATTTGTGGGTATTGGTCTTCAACACATCCAGTGAAATTTTGAGCTGTCTGTGTTTGCTACAAGAGGAGATAACACAAAGTATGCGCTTTTGTTGTTTCCATTGCTTTCAAAGCATTTTGGCCTAAAACGTGCATTTGCTGTTTTCTCTTAAACGCAACATGGGAGAAAAACCATTTCACATCACATTTGTTGGTCTTGGTCTTCAACACATCCAGTGAAATTTTGAGCTGCCTGTGTTTGCTACAAGAGGAGATAACACAAAGTATGCGCTTTTGTTGTTTCCATTGCTTTCAAAGCATTTTGGCCTAAAACGTCCATTTGCTGTTTTCTCTTAAACGCAACATGGGAGAAAAACCATTTCACATCACATTTGTTGGTCTTGGTCTTCAACACATCCAGTGAAATTTTGAGCTGCCTGTGTTTGCTACAAGAGGAGATAACACAAAGTATGCGCTTTTGTTGTTTCCATTGCTTTCAAAGCATTTTGGCCTAAAACGTGCATTTGCTGTTTTCTCTTAAACGCAACATGGGAGAAAAACCATTTCACATCACATTTGTTGGTCTTGGTCTTCAACACATCCAGTAAAATTTTGAGCTGTCTGTGTTTGCTACAAGAGGAGATAACACAAAGTATGCACTTTTGTTGTTTCCATTGCTTTCAATGCATTTTGGCCTAAAACGTGCATTTGCTGTTTTCTCTTAAACGCAACATGGGAGAAAAACCATTTCACATCACATTTGTTGGTCTTGGTCTTCAACACATCCAGTGAAATTTTGAGCTGCCTGTGTTTGCTACAAGAGGAGATAACACAAAGTATGCACTTTTGTTGTTTCCATTGCTTTCAATGCATTTTGGCCGAAAACGTGCATTTGCTGTTTTCTCTTAAACGCAACATGGGAGAAAAACCATTTCACATCACATTTGTTGGTCTTGGTCTTCAACACATCCAGTGAAATTTTGAGCTGTCTGTGTTTGCTACAAGAGGAGATAACACAAAGTATGCGCTTTTGTTGTTTCCATTGCTTTCAATGCATTTGGGCCTAAAACGTGCATTTGCTGTTTTCTCTTAAACGCAACATGGGAGAAAAACCATTTCACATCACATTTGTGGGTCTTGGTCTTCAACACATCCAGTGAAATTTTGAGCTGTCTGTGTTTGCTACAAGAGGAGATAACACAAAGTATGCACTTTTGTTGTTTTCATTGCTTTCAATGCATTTTGGCCTAAAACGTGCATTTGCTGTTTTCTCTTAAACGCAACATGGGAGAAAAACCATTTCACATCACATTTGTTGGTCTTGGTCTTCAACACATCCAGTGAAATTTTGAGCTGTCTGTGTTTGCTACAAGAGGAGATAACACAAAGTATGCACTTTTGTTGTTTCCATTGCTTTCAAAGCATTTTGGCCTAAAACGAGCAATTGCTGTTTTCTCTTAAACGCAACATGGGAGAAAAACCATTTCACATCACATTTGTGGGTATTGGTCTTCAACACATCCAGTGAAATTTTGAGCTGTCTGTGTTTGCTACAAGAGGAGATAACACAAAGTATGCGCTTTTGTTGTTTCCATTGCTTTCAAAGCATTTTGGCCTAAAACGTGCATTTGCTGTTTTCTCTTAAACGCAACATGGGAGAAAAACCATTTCACATCACATTTGTTGGTCTTGGTCTTCAACACATCCAGTGAAATTTTGAGCTGCCTGTGTTTGCTACAAGAGGAGATAACACAAAGTATGCGCTTTTGTTGTTTCCATTGCTTTCAAAGCATTTTGGCCTAAAACGTCCATTTGCTGTTTTCTCTTAAACGCAACATGGGAGAAAAACCATTTCACATCACATTTGTTGGTCTTGGTCTTCAACACATCCAGTGAAATTTTGAGCTGCCTGTGTTTGCTACAAGAGGAGATAACACAAAGTATGCGCTTTTGTTGTTTCCATTGCTTTCAAAGCATTTTGGCCTAAAACGTGCATTTGCTGTTTTCTCTTAAACGCAACATGGGAGAAAAACCATTTCACATCACATTTGTTGGTCTTGGTCTTCAACACATCCAGTAAAATTTTGAGCTGTCTGTGTTTGCTACAAGAGATGATAACACAAAGTATGCACTTTTGTTGTTTCCATTGCTTTCAATGCATTTTGGCCTAAAACGTGCATTTGCTGTTTTCTCTTAAACGCAACATGGGAGAAAAACCATTTCACATCACATTTGTTGGTCTTGGTCTTCAACACATCCAGTGAAATTTTGAGCTGCCTGTGTTTGCTACAAGAGGAGATAACACAAAGTATGCACTTTTGTTGTTTCCATTGCTTTCAATGCATTTTGGCCGAAAACGTGCATTTGCTGTTTTCTCTTAAACGCAACATGGGAGAAAAACCATTTCACATCACATTTGTTGGTCTTGGTCTTCAACACATCCAGTGAAATTTTGAGCTGTCTGTGTTTGCTACAAGAGGAGATAACACAAAGTATGCGCTTTTGTTGTTTCCATTGCTTTCAAAGCATTTTGGCCTAAAACGTGCATTTGCTGTTTTCTCTTAAACGCAACATGGGAGAAAAACCATTTCTAATCACATTTGTTGGTCTTGGTCTTCAACACATCCAGTGAAATTTTGAGCTGCCTGTGTTTGCTACAAGAGGAGATAACACAAAGTATGCGCTTTTGTTGTTTCCATTGCTTTCAATGCATTTTGGCCTAAAACGAGCAATTGCTGTTTTCTCTTAAACGCAACATGGGAGAAAAATCATTTCACATCACATTTGTGGGTATTGGTCTTCAACACATCCAGTGAAATTTTGAGCTGTCTGTGTTTGCTACAAGAGGAGATAACACAAAGTATGCGCTTTTGTTGTTTCCATTGCTTTCAAAGCATTTTGGCCTAAAACGTGCATTTGCTGTTTTCTCTTAAACGCAACATGGGAGAAAAACCATTTCACATCACATTTGTTGGTCTTGGTCTTCAACACATCCAGTGAAATTTTGAGCTGCCTGTGTTTGCTACAAGAGGAGATAACACAAAGTATGCGCTTTTGATGTTTCCATTGCTTTCAAAGCATTTTGGCCTAAAACGTGCATTTGCTGTTTTCTCTTAAACGCAACATGGGAGAAAAACCATTTCACATCACATTTGTTGGTCTTGGTCTTCAACACATCCAGTGAAATTTTGAGCTGCCTGTGTTTGCTACAAGAGGAGATAACACAAAGTATGCACTTTTGTTGTTTCCATTGCTTTCAATGCATTTTGGCCTAAAACGTGCATTTGCTGTTTTCTCTTAAACGCAACGTGGGAGAAAAACCATTTCACATCACATTTGTTGGTCTTGGTCTTCAACACATCCAGTGAAATTTTGAGCTGTCTGTGTTTGCTACAAGAGGAGATAACACAACGTATGCACTTTTGTTGTTTCCATTGCTTTCAATGCATTTTGGCCTAAAACGTGCATTTGCTGTTTTCTCTTAAACGCAACATGGGAGAAAAACCATTTCACATCACATTTGTTGGTCTTGGTCTTCAACACATCCAGTGAAATTTTGAGCTGTCTGTGTTTGCTACAAGAGGAGATAACACAAAGTATGCACTTTTGTTGTTTCCATTGCTTTCAAAGCATTTTGGCCTAAAACGAGCAATTGCTGTTTTCTCTTAAACGCAACATGGGAGAAAAACCATTTCACATCACATTTGTGGGTATTGGTCTTCAACACATCCAGTGAAATTTTGAGCTGTCTGTGTTTGCTACAAGAGGAGATAACACAAAGTATGCGCTTTTGTTGTTTCCATTGCTTTCAAAGCATTTTGGCCTAAAACGTGCATTTGCTGTTTTCTCTTAAACGCAACATGGGAGAAAAACCATTTCACATCACATTTGTTGGTCTTGGTCTTCAACACATCCAGTGAAATTTTGAGCTGCCTGTGTTTGCTACAAGAGAAGATAACTCAAAGTATGCGCTTTTGTTGTTTCCATTGCTTTCAATGCATTTTGGCCTAAAACGTGCATTTGCTGTTTTCTCTTAAACGCAACATGGGAGAAAAACCATTTCACATCACATTTGTGGGTCTTGGTCTTCAACTCATCCAGTGAAATTTTGAGCTGTCTGTGTTTGCTACAAGAGGAGATAACACAAAGTATGCGCTTTTGTTGGTTCCATTGCTTTCAATGCATTTTTGCCTAAAACGAGCAATTGCTGTTTTCTCTTAAACGCAACATGGGAGAAAAAACATTTCACATCACATTTGTGGGTCTTGGTCTTCAACACATCCAGTGAAATTTTGAGCTGTCTGTGTTTGCTACAAGAGGAGATAACACAAAGTATGCGCTTTTGTTGGTTCCATTGCTTTCAATGCATTTTTGCCTAAAACGAGCAATTGCTGTATTCTCTTAAACGCAACATGGGAGAAAAACCATTTCACATCACATTTGTGGGTCTTGGTCTTCAACACATTCAGTGAAATTTTGAGCTGTCTGTGTTTGCTACAAGAGGAGATAACACAAAGTATGCGCTTTTGTTGTTTTCATTGCTTTCAATGCATTTTGGCCTTAAACGTGCATTTGCTGTTTTCTCTTAAACGCAACATGGGAGAAAAACCATTTCACATCACATTTGTGGGTCTTGGTCTTCAACACATCCAGTGAAATTTTGAGCTGTCTGTGTTTGCTACAAGAGGAGATAACACAAAGTATGCGCTTTTGTTGTTTTCATTGTTTTCAATGCATTTTGGCCTAAAACGTGCATTTGCTGTTTTCTCTAAAAACCCAACATGGGAGAAAAACCATTTCACATCACATTTGTTGGTCTTGGTCTTCAACACATCCAGTGAAATTTTGAGCTGTCTGTGTTTGCTACAAGAGGAGATAACACAAAGTATGCGCTTTTGTTGTTTCCATTGCTTTCTAAGCATTTTGGCATAAAACGTGCATTTGCTGTTTTCTCTTAAACGCAAAATGGGAGAAAAACCATTTCTAATCACATTTGTTGGTCTTGGTCTTCAACACATCCAGTGAAATTTTGAGCTGCCTGTGTTTGCTACAAGAGGAGATAACACAAAGTATGCGCTTTTGTTGTTTCCATTGCTTTCAATGCATTTTGGCATAAAACGAGCAATTGCTGTTTTCTCTTAAACGCAACATGGGAGAAAAACCATTTCACATCACATTTGTGGGTATTGGTCTTCAACACATCCAGTGAAATTTTGAGCTGTCTGTGTTTGCTACAAGAGGAGATAACACAAAGTATGCGCTTTTGTTGTTTCCATTGCTTTCAAAGCATTTTGGCCTAAAACGTGCATTTGCTGTTTTCTCTTAAACGCAACATGGGAGAAAAACCATTTCACATCACATTTGTTGGTCTTGGTCTTCAACACATCCAGTGAAATTTTGAGCTGTCTGTGTTTGCTACAAGAGGAGATAACACAAAGTATGCACTTTTGTTGTTTCCATTGCTTTCAATGCATTTTGGCCTAAAACGTGCATTTGCTGTTTTCTCTTAAACGCAACATGGGAGAAAAACCATTTCACATCACATTTGTTGGTCTTGGTCTTCAACACATCCAGTGAAATTTTGAGCTGCCTGTGTTTGCTACAAGAGGAGATAACACAAAGTATGCGCTTTTGTTGTTTCCATTGCTTTCAATGCATTTTGGCCTAAAACGAACAATTGCTGTTTTCTCTTAAACGCAACATGGGAGAAAAACCATTTCACATCACATTTGTGGGTATTGGTCTTCAACACATCCAGTGAAATTTTGAGCTGTCTGTGTTTGCTACAAGAGGAGATAACACAAAGTATGCGCTTTTGTTGTTTCCATTGCTTTCAATGCATTTGGGCCTAAAACGTGCATTTGCTGTTTTCTCTTAAACGCAACATGGGAGAAAAACCATTTCACATCACATTTGTGGGTCTTGGTCTTCAACACATCCAGTGAAATTTTGAGCTGTCTGTGTTTGCTACAAGAGGAGATAACACAAAGTATGCGCTTTTGTTGTTTTCATTGCTTTCAATGCATTTTGGCCTAAAACGTGCATTTGCTGTTTTCTCTTAAACGCAACATGGGAGAAAAACCATTTCACATCACATTTGTTGGTCTTGGTCTTCAACACATCCAGTGAAATTTTGAGCTGTCTGTGTTTGCTACAAGAGGAGATAACACAAAGTATGCACTTTTGTTGTTTCCATTGCTTTCAAAGCATTTTGGCCTAAAACGAGCAATTGCTGTTTTCTCTTAAACGCAACATGGGAGAAAAACCATTTCACATCACATTTGTGGGTATTGGTCTTCAACACATCCAGTGAAATTTTGAGCTGTCTGTGTTTGCTACAAGAGGAGATAACACAAAGTATGCGCTTTTGTTGTTTCCATTGCTTTCAAAGCATTTTGGCCTAAAACGTGCATTTGCTGTTTTCTCTTAAACGCAACATGGGAGAAAAACCATTTCACATCACATTTGTTGGTCTTGGTCTTCAACACATCCAGTGAAATTTTGAGCTGCCTGTGTTTGCTACAAGAGGAGATAACACAAAGTATGCGCTTTTGTTGTTTCCATTGCTTTCAAAGCATTTTGGCCTAAAACGTCCATTTGCTGTTTTCTCTTAAACGCAACATGGGAGAAAAACCATTTCACATCACATTTGTTGGTCTTGGTCTTCAACACATCCAGTGAAATTTTGAGCTGCCTGTGTTTGCTACAAGAGGAGATAACACAAAGTATGCGCTTTTGTTGTTTCCATTGCTTTCAAAGCATTTTGGCCTAAAACGTGCATTTGCTGTTTTCTCTTAAACGCAACATGGGAGAAAAACCATTTCACATCACATTTGTTGGTCTTGGTCTTCAACACATCCAGTAAAATTTTGAGCTGTCTGTGTTTGCTACAAGAGGAGATAACACAAAGTATGCACTTTTGTTGTTTCCATTGCTTTCAATGCATTTTGGCCTAAAACGTGCATTTGCTGTTTTCTCTTAAACGCAACATGGGAGAAAAACCATTTCACATCACATTTGTTGGTCTTGGTCTTCAACACATCCAGTGAAATTTTGAGCTGCCTGTGTTTGCTACAAGAGGAGATAACACAAAGTATGCACTTTTGTTGTTTCCATTGCTTTCAATGCATTTTGGCCGAAAACGTGCATTTGCTGTTTTCTCTTAAACGCAACATGGGAGAAAAACCATTTCACATCACATTTGTTGGTCTTGGTCTTCAACACATCCAGTGAAATTTTGAGCTGTCTGTGTTTGCTACAAGAGGAGATAACACAAAGTATGCGCTTTTGTTGTTTCCATTGCTTTCAATGCATTTGGGCCTAAAACGTGCATTTGCTGTTTTCTCTTAAACGCAACATGGGAGAAAAACCATTTCACATCACATTTGTGGGTCTTGGTCTTCAACACATCCAGTGAAATTTTGAGCTGTCTGTGTTTGCTACAAGAGGAGATAACACAAAGTATGCACTTTTGTTGTTTTCATTGCTTTCAATGCATTTTGGCCTAAAACGTGCATTTGCTGTTTTCTCTTAAACGCAACATGGGAGAAAAACCATTTCACATCACATTTGTTGGTCTTGGTCTTCAACACATCCAGTGAAATTTTGAGCTGTCTGTGTTTGCTACAAGAGGAGATAACACAAAGTATGCACTTTTGTTGTTTCCATTGCTTTCAAAGCATTTTGGCCTAAAACGAGCAATTGCTGTTTTCTCTTAAACGCAACATGGGAGAAAAACCATTTCACATCACATTTGTGGGTATTGGTCTTCAACACATCCAGTGAAATTTTGAGCTGTCTGTGTTTGCTACAAGAGGAGATAACACAAAGTATGCGCTTTTGTTGTTTCCATTGCTTTCAAAGCATTTTGGCCTAAAACGTGCATTTGCTGTTTTCTCTTAAACGCAACATGGGAGAAAAACCATTTCACATCACATTTGTTGGTCTTGGTCTTCAACACATCCAGTGAAATTTTGAGCTGCCTGTGTTTGCTACAAGAGGAGATAACACAAAGTATGCGCTTTTGTTGTTTCCATTGCTTTCAAAGCATTTTGGCCTAAAACGTCCATTTGCTGTTTTCTCTTAAACGCAACATGGGAGAAAAACCATTTCACATCACATTTGTTGGTCTTGGTCTTCAACACATCCAGTGAAATTTTGAGCTGCCTGTGTTTGCTACAAGAGGAGATAACACAAAGTATGCGCTTTTGTTGTTTCCATTGCTTTCAAAGCATTTTGGCCTAAAACGTGCATTTGCTGTTTTCTCTTAAACGCAACATGGGAGAAAAACCATTTCACATCACATTTGTTGGTCTTGGTCTTCAACACATCCAGTAAAATTTTGAGCTGTCTGTGTTTGCTACAAGAGGAGATAACACAAAGTATGCACTTTTGTTGTTTCCATTGCTTTCAATGCATTTTGGCCTAAAACGTGCATTTGCTGTTTTCTCTTAAACGCAACATGGGAGAAAAACCATTTCACATCACATTTGTTGGTCTTGGTCTTCAACACATCCAGTGAAATTTTGAGCTGCCTGTGTTTGCTACAAGAGGAGATAACACAAAGTATGCACTTTTGTTGTTTCCATTGCTTTCAATGCATTTTGGCCGAAAACGTGCATTTGCTGTTTTCTCTTAAACGCAACATGGGAGAAAAACCATTTCACATCACATTTGTTGGTCTTGGTCTTCAACACATCCAGTGAAATTTTGAGCTGTCTGTGTTTGCTACAAGAGGAGATAACACAAAGTATGCGCTTTTGTTGTTTCCATTGCTTTCAATGCATTTGGGCCTAAAACGTGCATTTGCTGTTTTCTCTTAAACGCAACATGGGAGAAAAACCATTTCACATCACATTTGTGGGTCTTGGTCTTCAACACATCCAGTGAAATTCTGAGCTGTCTGTGTTTGCTACAAGAGGAGATAACACAAAGTATGCACTTTTGTTGTTTTCATTGCTTTCAATGCATTTTGGCCTAAAACGTGCATTTGCTGTTTTCTCTTAAACGCAACATGGGAGAAAAACCATTTCACATCACATTTGTTGGTCTTGGTCTTCAACACATCCAGTGAAATTTTGAGCTGTCTGTGTTTGCTACAAGAGGAGATAACACAAAGTATGCACTTTTGTTGTTTCCATTGCTTTCAAAGCATTTTGGCCTAAAACGAGCAATTGCTGTTTTCTCTTAAACGCAACATGGGAGAAAAACCATTTCACATCACATTTGTGGGTATTGGTCTTCAACACATCCAGTGAAATTTTGAGCTGTCTGTGTTTGCTACAAGAGGAGATAACACAAAGTATGCGCTTTTGTTGTTTCCATTGCTTTCAAAGCATTTTGGCCTAAAACGTGCATTTGCTGTTTTCTCTTAAACGCAACATGGGAGAAAAACCATTTCACATCACATTTGTTGGTCTTGGTCTTCAACACATCCAGTGAAATTTTGAGCTGCCTGTGTTTGCTACAAGAGGAGATAACACAAAGTATGCGCTTTTGTTGTTTCCATTGCTTTCAAAGCATTTTGGCCTAAAACGTCCATTTGCTGTTTTCTCTTAAACGCAATATGGGAGAAAAACCATTTCACATCACATTTGTTGGTCTTGGTCTTCAACACATCCAGTGAAATTTTGAGCTGCCTGTGTTTGCTACAAGAGGAGATAACACAAAGTATGCGCTTTTGTTGTTTCCATTGCTTTCAAAGCATTTTGGCCTAAAACGTGCATTTGCTGTTTTCTCTTAAACGCAACATGGGAGAAAAACCATTTCACATCACATTTGTTGGTCTTGGTCTTCAACACATCCAGTAAAATTTTGAGCTGTCTGTGTTTGCTACAAGAGGAGATAACACAAAGTATGCACTTTTGTTGTTTCCATTGCTTTCAATGCATTTTGGCCTAAAACGTGCATTTGCTGTTTTCTCTTAAACGCAACATGGGAGAAAAACCATTTCACATCACATTTGTTGGTCTTGGTCTTCAACACATCCAGTGAAATTTTGAGCTGCCTGTGTTTGCTACAAGAGGAGTTAACACAAAGTATGCACTTTTGTTGTTTCCATTGCTTTCAATGCATTTTGGCCGAAAACGTGCATTTGCTGTTTTCTCTTAAACGCAACATGGGAGAAAAACCATTTCACATCACATTTGTTGGTCTTGGTCTTCAACACATCCAGTGAAATTTTGAGCTGTCTGTGTTTGCTACAAGAGGAGATAACACAAAGTATGCGCTTTTGTTGTTTCCATTGCTTTCAAAGCATTTTGGCCTAAAACGTGCATTTGCTGTTTTCTCTTAAACGCAACATGGGAGAAAAACCATTTCTAATCACATTTGTTGGTCTTGGTCTTCAACACATCCAGTGAAATTTTGAGCTGCCTGTGTTTGCTACAAGAGGAGATAACACAAAGTATGCGCTTTTGTTGTTTCCATTGCTTTCAATGCATTTTGGCCTAAAACGAGCAATTGCTGTTTTCTCTTAAACGCAACATGGGAGAAAAATCATTTCACATCACATTTGTGGGTATTGGTCTTCAACACATCCAGTGAAATTTTGAGCTGTCTGTGTTTGCTACAAGAGGAGATAACACAAAGTATGCGCTTTTGTTGTTTCCATTGCTTTCAAAGCATTTTGGCCTAAAACGTGCATTTGCTGTTTTCTCTTAAACGCAACATGGGAGAAAAACCATTTCACATCACATTTGTTGGTCTTGGTCTTCAACACATCCAGTGAAATTTTGAGCTGCCTGTGTTTGCTACAAGAGGAGATAACACAAAGTATGCGCTTTTGATGTTTCCATTGCTTTCAAAGCATTTTGGCCTAAAACGTGCATTTGCTGTTTTCTCTTAAACGCAACATGGGAGAAAAACCATTTCACATCACATTTGTTGGTCTTGGTCTTCAACACATCCAGTGAAATTTTGAGCTGCCTGTGTTTGCTACAAGAGGAGATAACACAAAGTATGCACTTTTGTTGTTTCCATTGCTTTCAATGCATTTTGGCCTAAAACGTGCATTTGCTGTTTTCTCTTAAACGCAACATGGGAGAAAAACCATTTCACATCACATTTGTTGGTCTTGGTCTTCAACACATCCAGTGAAATTTTGAGCTGTCTGTGTTTGCTACAAGAGGAGATAACACAACGTATGCACTTTTGTTGTTTCCATTGCTTTCAATGCATTTTGGCCTAAAACGTGCATTTGCTGTTTTCTCTTAAACGCAACATGGGAGAAAAACCATTTCACATCACATTTGTTGGTCTTGGTCTTCAACACATCCAGTGAAATTTTGAGCTGCCTGTGTTTGCTACAAGAGGAGATAACACAAAGTATGCACTTTTGTTGTTTCCATTGCTTTCAATGCATTTTGGCCTAAAACGTGCAATTGCTGTTTTCTCTTAAACGCAATATGGGAGAAAAACCATTTCACATCACATTTGTGGGTCTTGGTCTTCAACACATCCAGTGAAATTTTGAGCTGTCTGTGTTTGCTACAAGAGGAGATAACACAAAGTATGCGCTTTTGTTGGTTCCATTGCTTTCAATGCATTTTTGCCTAAAACGAGCAATTGCTGTTTTCTCTTAAACGCAACATGGGAGAAAAACCATTTCACATCACATTTGTGGGTCTTGGTCTTCAACACATCCAGTGAAATTTTGAGCTGTCTGTGTTTGCTACAAGAGGAGATAACACAAAGTATGCGCTTTTGTTGTTTTCATTGCTTTCAATGCATTTTGGCCTAAAACGTGCATTTGCTGTTTTCTCTTAAACGCAACATGGGAGAAAAACCATTTCACATCACATTTGTTGGTCTTGGTCTTCAACACATCCAGTGAAATTTTGAGCTGCCTGTGTTTGCTACAAGAGGAGATAACACAAAGTATGCGCTTTTGTTGTTTCCATTGCTTTCAATGCATTTTGGCCTAAAACGAGCAATTGCTGTTTTCTCTTAAACGCAACATGGGAGAAAAACCATTTCACATCACATTTGTGGGTATTGGTCTTCAACACATCCAGTGAAATGTTGAGCTGTCTGTGTTTGCTACAAGAGGAGATAACACAAAGTATGCGCTTTTGTTGTTTCCATTGCTTTCAAAGCATTTTGGCCTAAAACGTGCATTTGCTGTTTTCTCTTAAACGCAGCATGGGAGAAAAACCATTTCACATCACATTTGTTGGTCTTGGTCTTCAACACATCCAGTGAAATTTTGAGCTGCCTGTGTTTGCTACAAGAGGAGATAACACAAAGTATGCGCTTTTGTTGTTTCCATTGCTTTCAATGCATTTTGGCCTAAAACGTGCATTTGCTGTTTTCTCTTAAACGCAACATGGGAGAAAAACCATTTCACATCACATTTGTTGGTCTTGGTCTTCAACACATCCAGTGAAATTTTGAGCTGCCTGTGTTTGCTACAAGAGGAGATAACACAAAGTATGCACTTTTGTTGTTTCCATTGCTTTCAATGCATTTTGGACTAAAACGTGCATTTGCTGTTTTCTCTTAAACGCAACATGGGAGAAAAACCATTTCACATCACATTTGTTGGTCTTGGTCTTCAACACATCCAGTGAAATTTTGAGCTGCCTGTGTTTGCTACAAGAGGAGATAACACAAAGTATGCACTTTTGTTGTTTCCATTGCTTTCAATGCATTTTGGCCTAAAACGTGCATTTGCTGTTTTCTCTTAAACGCAACATGGGAGAAAAACCATTTCACATCACATTTGTTGGTCTTGGTCTTCAACACATCCAGTGAAATTTTGAGCTGTCTGTGTTTGCTACAAGAGGAGATAACACAACGTATGCACTTTTGTTGTTTCCATTGCTTTCAATGCATTTTGGCCTAAAACGTGCATTTGCTGTTTTCTCTTAAACGCAACATGGGAGAAAAACCATTTCACATCACATTTGTTGGTCTTGGTCTTCAACACATCCAGTGAAATTTTGAGCTGCCTGTGTTTGCTACAAGAGGAGATAACACAAAGTATGCACTTTTGTTGTTTCCATTGCTTTCAATGCATTTTGGCCTAAAACGTGCAATTGCTGTTTTCTCTTAAACGCAATATGGGAGAAAAACCATTTCACATCACATTTGTGGGTCTTGGTCTTCAACACATCCAGTGAAATTTTGAGCTGTCTGTGTTTGCTACAAGAGGAGATAACACAAAGTATGCGCTTTTGTTGGTTCCATTGCTTTCAATGCATTTTTGCCTAAAACGAGCAATTGCTGTTTTCTCTTAAACGCAACATGGGAGAAAAACCATTTCACATCACATTTGTGGGTCTTGGTCTTCAACACATCCAGTGAAATTTTGAGCTGTCTGTGTTTGCTACAAGAGGAGATAACACAAAGTATGCGCTTTTGTTGTTTTCATTGCTTTCAATGCATTTTGGCCTAAAACGTGCATTTGCTGTTTTCTCTTAAACGCAACATGGGAGAAAAACCATTTCACATCACATTTGTTGGTCTTGGTCTTCAACACATCCAGTGAAATTTTGAGCTGCCTGTGTTTGCTACAAGAGGAGATAACACAAAGTATGCGCTTTTGTTGTTTCCATTGCTTTCAATGCATTTTGGCCTAAAACGAGCAATTGCTGTTTTCTCTTAAACGCAACATGGGAGAAAAACCATTTCACATCACATTTGTGGGTATTGGTCTTCAACACATCCAGTGAAATGTTGAGCTGTCTGTGTTTGCTACAAGAGGAGATAACACAAAGTATGCGCTTTTGTTGTTTCCATTGCTTTCAAAGCATTTTGGCCTAAAACGTGCATTTGCTGTTTTCTCTTAAACGCAGCATGGGAGAAAAACCATTTCACATCACATTTGTTGGTCTTGGTCTTCAACACATCCAGTGAAATTTTGAGCTGCCTGTGTTTGCTACAAGAGGAGATAACACAAAGTATGCGCTTTTGTTGTTTCCATTGCTTTCAATGCATTTTGGCCTAAAACGTGCATTTGCTGTTTTCTCTTAAACGCAACATGGGAGAAAAACCATTTCACATCACATTTGTTGGTCTTGGTCTTCAACACATCCAGTGAAATTTTGAGCTGCCTGTGTTTGCTACAAGAGGAGATAACACAAAGTATGCACTTTTGTTGTTTCCATTGCTTTCAATGCATTTTGGACTAAAACGTGCATTTGCTGTTTTCTCTTAAACGCAACATGGGAGAAAAACCATTTCACATCACATTTGTTGGTCTTGGTCTTTAACACATCCAGTGAAATTTTGAGCTGTCTGTGTTTGCTACAAGAGGAGATAACACAACGTATGCACTTTTGTTGTTTCCATTGCTTTCAATGCATTTTGGCCTAAAACGTGCATTTGCTGTTTTCTCTTAAACGCAACATGGGAGAAAAACCATGTCACATCACATTTGTTGGTCTTGGTCTTCAACACATCCAGTGAAATTTTGAGCTGCCTGTGTTTGCTACAAGAGGAGATAACACAAAGTATGCGCTTTTGTTGTTTCCATTGCTTTCAATGCATTTTGGCCTAAAACGTGCAATTGCTGTTTTCTCTTAAACGCAATATGGGAGAAAAACCATTTCACATCACATTTGTGGGTCTTGGTCTTCAACACATCCAGTGAAATTTTGAGCTGTCTGTGTTTGCTACAAGAGGAGATAACACAAAGTATGCGCTTTTGTTGTTTTCATTGCTTTCAATGCATTTTGGCCGAAAACGTGCATTTGCTGTTTTCTCTTAAACGCAACATGGGAGAAAAACCATTTCACATCACATTTGTTGGTCTTGGTCTTCAACACATCCAGTGAAATTTTGAGCTGTCTGTGTTTGCTACAAGAGGAGATAACACAAAGTATGCGCTTTTGTTGTTTTCATTGCTTTCAATGCATTTTGGCCTAAAACGTGCATTTGCTGTTTTCTCTTAAACGCAACATGGGAGAAAAACCATTTCACATCACATTTGTTGGTCTTGGTCTTCAACACATCCAGTGAAATTTTGAGCTGTCTGTGTTTGCTACAAGAGGAGATAACACAAAGTATGCGCTTTTGTTGTTTCCATTGCTTTCAAAGCATTTTGGCCTAAAACGTGCATTTGCTGTTTTCTCTTAAACGCAACATGGGAGAAAAACCATTTCTAATCACATTTGTTGGTCTTGGTCTTCAACACATCCAGTGAAATTTTGAGCTGCCTGTGTTTGCTACAAGAGGAGATAACACAAAGTATGCGCTTTTGTTGTTTCCATTGCTTTCAATGCATTTTGGCCTAAAACGAGCAATTGCTGTTTTCTCTTAAACGCAACATTTGAGAAAAACCATTTCACATCACATTTGTGGGTATTGGTCTTCAACACATCCAGTGAAATTTTGAGCTGTCTGTGTTTGCTACAAGAGGAGATAACACAAAGTATGCGCTTTTGTTGTTTCCATTGCTTTCAAAGCATTTTGGCCTAAAACGTGCATTTGCTGTTTTCTCTTAAACGCAACATGGGAGAAAAACCATTTCACATCACATTTGTTGGTCTTGGTCTTCAACACATCCAGTGAAATTTTGAGCTGTCTGTGTTTGCTACAAGAGGAGATAACACAACGTATGCACTTTTGTTGTTTCCATTGCTTTCAATGCATTTTGGCCTAAAACGTGCATTTGCTGTTTTCTCTTAAACGCAACATGGGAGAAAAACCATTTCACATCACATTTGTTGGTCTTGGTCTTCAACACATCCAGTGAAATTTTGAGCTGCCTGTGTTTGCTACAAGAGGAGATAACACAAAGTATGCGCTTTTGTTGTTTCCATTGCTTTCAATGAATTTTGGCCTAAAATGTGCAATTGCTGTTTTCTCTTAAACGCAATATGGGAGAAAAACCATTTCACATCACATTTGTGGGTCTTGGTCTTCAACACATCCAGTGAAATTTTGAGCTGTCTGTGTTTGCTACAAGAGGAGATAACACAAAGTATGCGCTTTTGTTGGTTCCATTGCTTTCAATGCATTTTTGCCTAAATCAAGCAATTGCTGTTTTCTCTTAAACGCAACATGGGAGAAAAACCATTTCACATCACATTTGTGGGTCTTGGTCTTCAACACATCCAGTGAAATTTTGAGCTGTCTGTGTTTGCTACAAGAGGAGATAACACAAAGTATGCGCTTTTGTTGTTTTCATTGCTTTCAATGCATTTTGGCCTAAAACGTGCATTTGCTGTTTTCTCTTAAACGCAACATGGGAGAAAAACCATTTCACATCACATTTGTTGGTCTTGGTCTTCAACACATCCAGTGAAATTTTGAGCTGTCCGTGTTTGCTACAAGAGGAGATAACACAAAGTATGCGCTTTTGTTGTTTTCATTGCTTTCAATGCATTTTGGCCTAAAACGTGCATTTGCTGTTTTCTCTTAAACGCAACATGGGAGAAAAACCATTTCACATCACATTTGTTGGTCTTGGTCTTTAACACATCCAGTGAAATTTTGAGCTGTCTGTGTTTGCTACAAGAGGAGATAACACAAAGTATGCGCTTTTGTTGTTTCCATTGCTTTCAAAGCATTTTGGCCTAAAACGTGCATTTGCTGTTTTCTCTTAAACGCAACATGGGAGAAAAACCATTTCTAATCACATTTGTTGGTCTTGGTCTTCAACACATCCAGTGAAATTTTGAGCTGTCTGTGTTTGCTACAAGAGGAGATAACACAAAGTATGCGCTTTTGTTGTTTTCATTGCTTTCAATGCATTTTGGCCTAAAACGTGCATTTGCTGTTTTCTCTTAAACGCAACATGGGAGAAAAACCATTTCACATCACATTTGTTGGTCTTGGTCTTCAACACATCCAGTGAAATTTTGAGCTGTCTGTGTTTGCTACAAGAGGAGATAACACAAAGTATGCGCTTTTGTTGTTTCCATTGCTTTCAAAGCATTTTGGCCTAAAACGTGCATTTGCTGTTTTCTCTTAAACGCAACATGGGAGAAAAACCATTTCTAATCACATTTGTTGGTCTTGGTCTTCAACACATCCAGTGAAATTTTGAGCTGTCTGTGTTTGCTACAAGAGGAGATAACACAAAGTATGCGCTTTTGTTGTTTCCATTGCTTTCAAAGCATTTTGGCCTAAAACGTGCATTTGCTGTTTTCTCTTAAACGCAACATGGGAGAAAAACCATTTCACATCACATTTGTTGGTCTTGGTCTTCAACACATCCAGTGAAATTTTGAGCTGTCTGTGTTTGCTACAAGAGGAGATAACACAACGTATGCACTTTTGTTGTTTCCATTGCTTTCAATGCATTTTGGCCTAAAACGTGCATTTGCTGTTTTCTCTTAAACGCAACATGGGAGAAAAACCATTTCACATCACATTTGTTGGTCTTGGTCTTCAACACATCCAGTGAAATTTTGAGCTGCCTGTGTTTGCTACAAGAGGAGATAACACAAAGTATGCGCTTTTGTTGTTTCCATTGCTTTCAATGCATTTTGGCCTAAAATGTGCAATTGCTGTTTTCTCTTAAACGCAATATGGGAGAAAAACCATTTCACATCACATTTGTGGGTCTTGGTCTTCAACACATCCAGTGAAATTTTGATCTGTCTGTGTTTGCTACAAGAGGAGATAACACAAAGTATGCGCTTTTGTTGGTTCCATTGCTTTCAATGCATTTTTGCCTAAAACGAGCAATTGCTGTTTTCTCTTAAACGCAACATGGGAGAAAAACCATTTCACATCACATTTGTGGGTCTTGGTCTTCAACACATCCAGTGAAATTTTGAGCTGTCTGTGTTTGCTACAAGAGGAGATAACACAAAGTATGCGCTTTTGTTGTTTTCATTGCTTTCAATGCATTTTGGCCGAAAACGTGCATTTGCTGTTTTCTCTTAAACGCAACATGAGAGAAAAACCATTTCACATCACATTTGTTGGTCTTGGTCTTCAACACATCCAGTGAAATTTTGAGCTGCCTGTGTTTGCTACAAGAGGAGATAACACAAAGTATGCGCTTTTGTTGTTTTCATTGCTTTCAATGCATTTTGGCCTAAAACGTGCATTTGCTGTTTTCTCTTAAACGCAACATGGGAGAAAAACCATTTCACATCACATTTGTTGGTCTTGGTCTTCAACACATCCAGTGAAATTTTGAGCTGTCTGTGTTTGCTACAAGAGGAGATAACACAAAGTATGCGCTTTTGTTGTTTCCATTGCTTTCAAAGCATTTTGGCCTAAAACGTGCATTTGCTGTTTTCTCTTAAATGCAACATGGGAGAAAAACCATTTCTAATCACATTTGTTGGTCTTGGTCTTCAACACATCCAGTGAAATTTTGAGCTGCCTGTGTTTGCTACAAGAGGAGATAACACAAAGTATGCGCTTTTGTTGTTTCCATTGCTTTCAATGCATTTTGGCCTAAAACGAGCAATTGCTGTTTTCTCTTAAACGCAACATGGGAGAAAAACCATTTCACATCACATTTGTGGGTATTGGTCTTCAACACATCCAGTGAAATTTTGAGCTGTCTGTGTTTGCTACAAGAGGAGATAACACAAAGTATGCGCTTTTGTTGTTTCCATTGCTTTCAAAGCATTTTGGCCTAAATCGTGCATTTGCTGTTTTCTCTTAAACGCAACATGGGAGAAAAACCATTTCACATCACATTTGTTGGTCTTGGTCTTCAACACATCCAGTGAAATTTTGAGCTGCCTGTGTTTGCTACAAGAGGAGATAACACAAAGTATGCGCTTTTGTTGTTTCCATTGCTTTCAAAGCATTTTGGCCTAAAACGTGCACTTGCTGTTTTCTCTTAAACGCAACATGGGAGAAAAACCATTTCACATCACATTTGTTGGTCTTGGTCTTCAACACATCCAGTGAAATTTTGAGCTGTCTGTGTTTGCTACAAGAGGAGATAACACAAAGTATGCACTTTTGTTGTTTCCATTGCTTTCAATGCATTTTGGCCTAAAACGTGCATTTGCTGTTTTCTCTTAAACGCAACATGGGAGAAAAACCATTTCACATCACATTTGTTGGTCTTGGTCTTCAACACATCCAGTGAAATTTTTAGCTGCCTGTGTTTGCTACAAGAGGAGATAACACAAAGTATGCACTTTTGTTGTTTCCATTGCTTTCAATGCATTTTGGCCTAAAACGTGCATTTGCTGTTTTCTCTTAAACGCAACATGGGAGAAAAACCATTTCACATCACATTTGTTGGTCTTGGTCTTCAACACATCCAGTGAAATTTTGAGCTGTCTGTGTTTGCTACAAGAGGAGATAACACAACGTTTGCACTTTTGTTGTTTCCATTGCTTTCAATGCATTTTGGCCTAAAACGTGCATTTGCTGTTTTCTCTTAAACGCAACATGGGAGAAAAACCATTTCTAATCACATTTGTTGGTCTTGGTCTTCAACACATCCAGTGAAATTTTGAGCTGCCTGTGTTTGCTACAAGAGGAGATAACACAAAGTATGCGCTTTTGTTGTTTCCATTGCTTTCAATGCATTTTGGCCTAAAACGTGCAATTGCTGTTTTCTCTTAAACGCAATATGGGAGAAAAACCATTTCACATCACATTTGTGGGTCTTGGTCTTCAACACATCCAGTGAAATTTTGAGCTGTCTGTGTTTGCTACAAGAGGAGATAACACAAAGTATGCGCTTTTGTTGGTTCCATTGCTTTCAATGCATTTTGGCCTAAAACGAGCAATTGCTGTTTTCTCTTAAACGCAACATGGGAGAAAAACCATTTCACATCACATTTGTGGGTCTTGGTCTTCAACACATCCAGTGAAATTTTGAGCTGTCTGTGTTTGCTACAAGAGGAGATAACACAAAGTATGCGCTTTTGTTGTTTTCATTGCTTTCAATGCATTTTGGCCTAAAACGTGCATTTGCTGTTTTCTCTTAAACGCAACATGGGAGAAAAACCATTTCACATCACATTTGTTGGTCTTGGTCTTCAACACATCCAGTGAAATTTTGAGCTGTCTGTGTTTGCTACAAGAGGAGATAACACAAAGTATGCGCTTTAGTTGTTTCCATTGCTTTCAATGCATTTTGGCCTAAAACGAGCAATTGCTGTTTTCTCTTAAACGCAACATGGGAGAAAAACCATTTCACATCACATTTGTGGGTATTGGTCTTCAACACATCCAGTGAAATTTTGAGCTGTCTGTGTTTGCTACAAGAGGAGATAACACAAAGTATGCGCTTTTGTTGTTTCCATTGCTTTCAATGCATTTGGGCCTAAAACGTGCATTTGCTGTTTTCTCTTAAACGCAACATGGGAGAAAAACCATTTCACATCACATTTGTGGGTCTTGGTCTTCAACACATCCAGTGAAATTTTGAGCTGTCTGTGTTTGCTACAAGAGGAGATAACACAAAGTATGCGCTTTTGTTGTTTTCATTGCTTTCAATGCATTTTGCCTAAAACGTGCATTTGCTGTTTTCTCTTAAACGCAACATGGGAGAAAAACCATTTCACATCACATTTGTTGGTCTTGGTCTTCAACACATCCAGTGAAATTTTGAGCTGCCTGTGTTTGCTACAAGAGGAGATAACACAAAGTATGCGCTTTTGTTGTTTCCATTGCTTTCAATGCATTTTGGCCTAAAACGAGCAATTGCTGTTTTCTCTTAAACGCAACATGGGAGAAAAACCATTTCACATCAAATTTGTGGGTCTTGGTCTTCAACACATCCAGTGAAATTTTGAGCTGCTTGTGTTTGCTACAAGAGGAGATAACACAAACTATGCGCTTTTGTTGTTTCCATTGCTTTCAAAGCATTTTGGCCTAAAACGTGCATTTGCTGTTTTCTCTTAAACGCAACATGGGAGAAAAACCATTTCACATCACATTTGTTGGTCTTGGTCTTCAACACATTGTTGTTTCCATTGCTTTCAAAGCATTTTGGCCTAAAACGTGCATTTGCTGTTTACTCTTAAACGCAACATGGGAGAAAAACCATTTCACATCACATTTGTTGGTCTTGGTCTTCAACACATCCAGTGAAATTTTGAGCTGCCTGTGTTTGCTACAAGAGGAGATAACACAAAGTATGCGCTTTTGTTGTTTCCATTGCTTTCAAAGCATTTTGGCCTAAAACGTGCATTTGCTGTTTTCTCTTAAACGCAACATGGGAGAAAAACCATTTCACATCACATTTGTTGGTCTTGGTCTTCAACACATCCAGTAAAATTTTGAGCTGTCTGTGTTTGCTACAAGAGGAGATAACACAAAGTATGCACTTTTGTTGTTTTCATTGCTTTCAATGCATTTTGGCCTAAAACGTGCATTTGCTGTTTTCTCTTAAACGCAACATGGGAGAAAAACCATTTCACATCACATTTGTTGATCTTGGTCTTCAACACATCCAGTGAAATTTTGAGCTGTCTGTGTTTGCTACAAGAGGAGATAACACAAAGTATGCGCTTTTGTTGTTTCCATTGCTTTCAAAGCATTTTGGCCTAAAACGTGCATTTGCTGTTTTCTCTTAAACGCAACATGGAGAAAAACCATTTCTAATCACATTTGTTGGTCTTGGTCTTCAACACATCCAGTGAAATTTTGAGCTGCCTGTGTTTGCTACAAGAGGAGATAACACAAAGTATGTGCTTTTGTTGTTTCCATTGCTTTCAATGCATTTTGGCCTAAAACGAGCAATTGCTGTTTTCTCTTAAACGCAACATGGGAGAAAAACCATTTCACATCACATTTGTGGGTATTGGTCTTCAACACATCCAGTGAAATTTTGACCTGTCTGTGTTTGCTACAAGAGGAGATAACACAAAGTATGCGCTTTTGTTGTTTCCATTGCTTTCAAAGCATTTTGGCCTAAAACGTGCATTTGCTGTTTTCTCTTAAACGCAACATGGGAGAAAAACCATTTCACATCACATTTGTTGGTCTTGGTCTTCAACACATCCAGTGAAATTTTGAGCTGTCTGTGTTTGCTACAAGAGGAGATAACACAAAGTATGCACTTTTGTTGTTTCCATTGCTTTCAAAGCATTTTGGCCTAAAACGTGCATTTGCTGTTTTCTCTTAAACGCAACATGGGAGAAAAACCATTTCTAATCACATTTGTTGGTCTTGGTCTTCAACACATCCAGTGAAATTTTGAGCTGCCTGTGTTTGCTACAAGAGGAGATAACACAAAGTATGCGCTTTTGTTGTTTCCATTGCTTTCAATGCATTTTGGCCTAAAACGTGCAATTGCTGTTTTCTCTTAAACGCAATATGGGAGAAAAACCATTTCACATCACATTTGTGGGTCTTGGTCTTCAACACATCCAGTGAAATTTTGAGCTGTCTGTGTTTGCTACAAGAGGAGATAACACAAAGTATGCGCTTTTGTTGGTTCCATTGCTTTCAATGCATTTTTTGCCTAAAACGAGCAATTGCTGTTTTCTCTTAAACGCAACATGGGAGAAAAACCATTTCACATCACATTTGTGGGTCTTGGTCTTCAACACATCCATTGAAATTTTGAGCTGTCTGTGTTTGCTACAAGAGGAGATAACACAAAGTATGCGCTTTGTTGTTTTCATTGCTTTCAATGCATTTTGGCCTAAAACGTGCATTTGTTGTTTTCTCTTAAACGCAACATGGGAGAAAAACCATTTCACATCACATTTGTTGGTCTTGGTCTTCAACACATCCAGTGAAATTTTGAGCTGTCTGTGTTTGCTACAAGAGGAGATAACACAAAGTATGTGCTTTAGTTGTTTCCATTGCTTTCAATGCATTTTGGCCTAAAACGAGCAATTGCTGTTTTCTCTTAAACGCAACATGGGAGAAAAACCATTTCACATCACATTTGTGGGTATTGGTCTTCAACACATCCAGTGAAATTTTGAGCTGTCTGTGTTTGCTACAAGAGGAGATAACACAAAGTATGTGCTTTTGTTGTTTCCATTGCTTTCAATGCATTTGGGCCTAAAACGTGCATTTGCTGTTTTCTCTTAAACGCAACATGGGAGAAAAACCATTTCACATCACATTTGTGGGTCTTGGTCTTCAACACATCCAGTGAAGTTTGAGCTGTCTGTGTTTGCTACAAGAGGAGATAACACAAAGTATGCGCTTTTGTTGTTTTCATTGCTTTCAATGCATTTTGGCCTAAAACGTGCATTTGCTGTTTTCTCTTAAACGCAACATGGGAGAAAAACCATTTCACATCACATTTGTTGGTCTTGGTCTTCAACACATCCAGTGAAATTTTGAGCTGCCTGTGTTTGCTACAAGAGGAGATAACACAAAGTATGCGCTTTTGTTGTTTCCATTGCTTTCAAAGCATTTTGGCCTAAAACGTGCATTTGCTGTTTTCTCTTAAACGCAACATGGGAGAAAAACCATTTCACATCACATTTGTTGGTCTTGGTCTTCAACACATCCAGTAAAATTTTGAGCTGTCTGTGTTTGCTACAAGAGGAGATAACACAAAGTATGCACTTTTGTTGTTTTCATTGCTTTCAATGCATTTTGGCCTAAAACGTGCATTTGCTGTTTTCTCTTAAACGCAACATGGGAGAAAAAACCATTTCACATCACATTTGTTGATCTTGGTCTTCAACACATCCAGTGAAATTTTGAGCTGTCTGTGTTTGCTACAAGAGGAGATAACACAAAGTATGCGCTTTTGTTGTTTCCATTGCTTTCAAAGCATTTTGGCCTAAAACGTGCATTTGCTGTTTTCTCTTAAACGCAACATGGGAGAAAAACCATTTCTAATCACATTTGTTGGTCTTGGTCTTCAACACATCCAGTGAAATTTTGAGCTGCCTGTGTTTGCTACAAGAGGAGATAACACAAAGTATGCGCTTTTGTTGTTTCCATTGCTTCAATGCATTTTGGCCTAAAACGAGCAATTGCTGTTTTCTCTTAAACGCAACATGGGAGAAAAACCATTTCACATCACATTTGTGGGTATTGGTCTTCAACACATCCAGTGAAATTTTGACCTGTCTGTGTTTGCTACAAGAGGAGATAACACAAAGTATGCGCTTTTGTTGTTTCCATTGCTTTCAAAGCATTTTGGCCTAAAACGTGCATTTGCTGTTTTCTCTTAAACGCAACATGGGAGAAAAACCATTTCACATCACATTTGTTGGTCTTGGTCTTCAACACATCCAGTGAAATTTTGAGCTGCCTGTGTTTGCTACAAGAGGAGATAACACAAAGTATGCGCTTTTGTTGTTTCCATTGCTTTCAATGCATTTTGGCCTAAAACGAGCAATTGCTGTTTTCTCTTAAACGCAACATGGGAGAAAAAACCATTTCACATCAAATTTGTGGGTCTTGGTCTTCAACACATCCAGTGAAATTTTGAGCTGCTTGTGTTTGCTACAAGAGGAGATAACACAAACTATGCGCTTTTGTTGTTTCCATTGCTTTCAAAGCATTTTGGCCTAAAACGTGCATTTGCTGTTTTCTCTTAAACGCAACATGGGAGAAAAACCATTTCACATCACATTTGTTGGTCTTGGTCTTCAACACATTGTTGTTTCCATTGCTTTCAATGCATTTTGGCCTAAAACGTGCATTTGCTGTTTTCTCTTAAACGCAACATGGGAGAAAAACCATTTCACATCACATTTGTTGGTCTTGGTCTTCAACACATCCAGTGAAATTTTTAGCTGCCTGTGTTTGCTACAAGAGGAGATAACACAAAGTATGCACTTTTGTTGTTTCCATTGCTTTCAATGCATTTTGGCCTAAAACGTGCATTTGCTGTTTTCTCTTAAACGCAACATGGAGAAAAACCATTTCACATCACTTTTGTTGGTCTTGGTCTTCAACACATCCAGTGAAATTTTGAGCTGTCTGTGTTTGCTACAAGAGGAGATAACACAACGTTTGCACTTTTGTTGTTTCCATTGCTTTCAATGCATTTTGGCCTAAAACGTGCATTTGCTGTTTTCTCTTAAACGCAACATGGGAGAAAAACCATTTCTAATCACATTTGTTGGTCTTGGTCTTCAACACATCCAGTGAAATTTTGAGCTGCCTGTGTTTGCTACAAGAGGAGATAACACAAAGTATGCGCTTTTGTTGTTTCCATTGCTTTCAATGCATTTTGGCCTAAAACGTGCAATTGCTGTTTTCTCTTAAACGCAATATGGAGAAAAAACCATTTCACATCACATTTGTGGGTCTTGGTCTTCAACACATCCAGTGAAATTTTGAGCTGTCTGTGTTTGCTACAAGAGGAGATAACACAAAGTATGCGCTTTTGTTGGTTCCATTGCTTTCAATGCATTTTGGCCTAAAACGAGCAATTGCTGTTTTCTCTTAAACGCAACATGGGAGAAAAACCATTTCACATCACATTTGTGGGTCTTGGTCTTCAACACATCCAGTGAAATTTTGAGCTGTCTGTGTTTGCTACAAGAGGAGATAACACAAAGTATGCGCTTTTGTTGTTTTCATTGCTTTCAATGCATTTTGGCCTAAAACGTGCATTTGCTGTTTTCTCTTAAACGCAACATGGGAGAAAAACCATTTCACATCACATTTGTTGGTCTTGGTCTTCAACACATCCAGTGAAATTTTGAGCTGTCTGTGTTTGCTACAAGAGGAGATAACACAAAGTATGCGCTTTAGTTGTTTCCATTGCTTTCAATGCATTTTGGCCTAAAACGAGCAATTGCTGTTTTCTCTTAAACGCAACATGGGAGAAAAACCATTTCACATCACATTTGTGGTATTGGTCTTCAACACATCCAGTGAAATTTTGAGCTGTCTGTGTTTGCTACAAGAGGAGATAACACAAAGTATGCGCTTTTGTTGTTTCCATTGCTTTCAATGCATTTGGGCCTAAAACGTGCATTTGCTGTTTTCTCTTAAACGCAACATGGGAGAAAAACCATTTCACATCACATTTGTGGGTCTTGGTCTTCAACACATCCAGTGAAATTTTGAGCTGTCTGTGTTTGCTACAAGAGGAGATAACACAAAGTATGCGCTTTTGTTGTTTTCATTGCTTTCAATGCATTTTGGCCTAAAACGTGCATTTGCTGTTTTCTCTTAACGCAACATGGGAGAAAAACCATTTCACATCACATTTGTTGGTCTTGGTCTTCAACACATCCAGTGAAATTTGAGCTGCCTGTGTTTGCTACAAGAGGAGATAACACAAAGTATGCGCTTTTGTTGTTTCCATTGCTTTCAATGCATTTTGGCCTAAAACGAGCAATTGCTGTTTTCTCTTAAACGCAACATGGGAGAAAAACCATTTCACATCAAATTTGTGGGTCTTGGTCTTCAACACATCCAGTGAAATTTTGAGCTGCTTGTGTTTGCTACAAGAGGAGATAACACAACTATGCGCTTTTGTTGTTTCCATTGCTTTCAAAGCATTTTGGCCTAAAACGTGCATTTGCTGTTTTCTCTTAAACGCAACATGGGAGAAAAACCATTTCACATCACATTTGTTGGTCTTGGTCTTCAACACATTGTTGTTTCCATTGCTTTCAAAGCATTTTGGCCTAAAACGTGCATTTGCTGTTTACTCTTAAACGCAACATGGGAGAAAAACCATTTCACATCACATTTGTTGGTCTTGGTCTTCAACACATCCAGTGAAATTTTGAGCTGCCTGTGTTTGCTACAAGAGGAGATAACACAAAGTATGCGCTTTTGTTGTTTCCATTGCTTTCAAAGCATTTTGGCCTAAAACGTGCATTTGCTGTTTTCTCTTAAACGCAACATGGGAGAAAAACCATTTCACATCACATTTGTTGGTCTTGGTCTTCAACACATCCAGTAAAATTTTGAGCTGTCTGTGTTTGCTACAAGAGGAGATAACACAAAGTATGCACTTTTGTTGTTTTCATTGCTTTCAATGCATTTTGGCCTAAAACGTGCATTTGCTGTTTTCTCTTAAACGCGAACATGGGAGAAAAACCATTTCACATCACATTTGTTGATCTTGGTCTTCAACACATCCAGTGAAATTTTGAGCTGTCTGTGTTTGCTACAAGAGGAGATAACACAAAGTATGCGCTTTTGTTGTTTCCATTGCTTTCAAAGCATTTTGGCCTAAAACGTGCATTTGCTGTTTTCTCTTAAACGCAACATGGGAGAAAAAACCATTTCTAATCACATTGTTGGTCTTGGTCTTCAACACATCCAGTGAAATTTTGAGCTGCCTGTGTTTGCTACAAGAGGAGATAACACAAAGTATGTGCTTTTGTTGTTTCCATTGCTTTCAATGCATTTTGGCCTAAAACGAGCAATTGCTGTTTTCTCTTAAACGCAACATGGGAGAAAAACCATTTCACATCACATTTGTGGGTATTGGTCTTCAACACATCCAGTGAAATTTTGACCTGTCTGTGTTTGCTACAAGAGGAGATAACACAAAGTATGCGCTTTTGTTGTTTCCATTGCTTTCAAAGCATTTTGGCCTAAAACGTGCATTTGCTGTTTTCTCTTAAACGCAACATGGGAGAAAAACCATTTCACATCACATTTGTTGGTCTTGGTCTTCAACACATCCAGTGAAATTTTGAGCTGTCTGTGTTTGCTACAAGAGGAGATAACACAAAGTATGCACTTTTGTTGTTTCCATTGCTTTCAAAGCATTTTGGCCTAAAACGTGCATTTGCTGTTTTCTCTTAAACGCAACATGGGAGAAAAACCATTTCTAATCACATTTGTTGGTCTTGGTCTTCAACACATCCAGTGAAATTTTGAGCTGCCTGTGTTTGCTACAAGAGGAGATAACACAAAGTATGCGCTTTTGTTGTTTCCATTGCTTTCAATGCATTTTGGCCTAAAACGTGCAATTGCTGTTTTCTCTTAAACGCAATATGGGAGAAAAACCATTTCACATCACATTTGTGGGTCTTGGTCTTCAACACATCCAGTGAAATTTTGAGCTGTCTGTGTTTGCTACAAGAGGAGATAACACAAAGTATGCGCTTTTGTTGGTTCCATTGCTTTCAATGCATTTTTGCCTAAAACGAGCAATTGCTGTTTTCTCTTAAACGCAACATGGGAGAAAAACCATTTCACATCACATTTGTGGGTCTTGGTCTTCAACACATCCATTGAAATTTTGAGCTGTCTGTGTTTGCTACAAGAGGAGATAACACAAAGTATGCGCTTTTGTTGTTTTCATTGCTTTCAATGCATTTTGGCCTAAAACGTGCATTTGTTGTTTTCTCTTAAACGCAACATGGGAGAAAAACCATTTCACATCACATTTGTTGGTCTTGGTCTTCAACACATCCAGTGAAATTTTGAGCTGTCTGTGTTTGCTACAAGAGGAGATAACACAAAGTATGCGCTTTAGTTGTTTCCATTGCTTTCAATGCATTTTGGCCTAAAACGAGCAATTGCTGTTTTCTCTTAAACGCAACATGGGAGAAAAACCATTTCACATCACATTTGTGGTATTGGTCTTCAACACATCCAGTGAAATTTTGAGCTGTCTGTGTTTGCTACAAGAGGAGATAACACAAAGTATGTGCTTTTGTTGTTTCCATTGCTTTCAATGCATTTGGGCCTAAAACGTGCATTTGCTGTTTTCTCTTAAACGCAACATGGGAGAAAAACCATTTCACATCACATTTGTGGGTCTTGGTCTTCAACACATCCAGTGAAGTTTGAGCTGTCTGTGTTTGCTACAAGAGGAGATAACACAAAGTATGCGCTTTTGTTGTTTTCATTGCTTTCAATGCATTTTGGCCTAAAACGTGCATTTGCTGTTTTCTCTTAAACGCAACATGGGAGAAAAAACCATTTCACATCACATTTGTTGGTCTTGGTCTTCAACACATCCAGTGAAATTTTGAGCTGCCTGTGTTTGCTACAAGAGGAGATAACACAAAGTATGCGCTTTTGTTGTTTCCATTGCTTTCAAAGCATTTTGGCCTAAACGTGCATTTGCTGTTTTCTCTTAAACGCAACATGGGAGAAAAAACCATTTCACATCACATTTGTTGGTCTTGGTCTTCAACACATCCAGTAAAATTTTGAGCTGTCTGTGTTTGCTACAAGAGGAGATAACACAAAGTATGCACTTTGTTGTTTTCATTGCTTTCAATGCATTTTGGCCTAAAACGTGCATTTGCTGTTTTCTCTTAAACGCAACATGGGAGAAAAACCATTTCACATCACATTTGTTGATCTTGGTCTTCAACACATCCAGTGAAATTTTGAGCTGTCTGTGTTTGCTACAAGAGGAGATAACACAAAGTATGCGCTTTTGTTGTTTCCATTGCTTTCAAAGCATTTTGGCCTAAAACGTGCATTTGCTGTTTTCTCTTAAACGCAACATGGGAGAAAAACCATTTCTAATCACATTTGTTGGTCTTGGTCTTCAACACATCCAGTGAAATTTTGAGCTGCCTGTGTTTGCTACAAGAGGAGATAACACAAAGTATGCGCTTTTGTTGTTTCCATTGCTTTCAATGCATTTTGGCCTAAAACGAGCAATTGCTGTTTTCTCTTAAACGCAACATGGGAGAAAAACCATTTCACATCACATTTGTGGGTATTGGTCTTCAACACATCCAGTGAAATTTTGACCTGTCTGTGTTTGCTACAAGAGGAGATAACACAAAGTATGCGCTTTTGTTGTTTCCATTGCTTTCAAAGCATTTTGGCCTAAAACGTGCATTTGCTGTTTTCTCTTAAACGCAACATGGGAGAAAAAACCATTTCACATCACATTTGTTGGTCTTGGTCTTCAACACATCCAGTGAAATTTGAGCTGCCTGTGTTTGCTACAAGAGGAGATAACACAAAGTATGAGCTTTTGTTGTTTCCATTGCTTTCAAAGCATTTTGGCCTAAAACATGCATTTGCTGTTTTCTCTTAAACGCAACATGGGAGAAAAACCATTTCACATCACATTTGTGGGTCTTGGTCTTCAACACATCCAGTGAAATTTTGAGCTGTCTGTGTTTGCTACAAGAGGAGATAACACAAAGTATGCGCTTTGTTGTTTCCATTGCTTTCAAAGCATTTTGGCCTAAAACGTGCATTTGCTGTTTTCTCTTAAACGCAACATGGGAGAAAAACCATTTCACATCACATTTGTTGGTCTTGGTCTTCAACACATCCAGTGAAATTTTGAGCTGCCTGTGTTTGCTACAAGAGGAGATAACACAAAGTATGCGCTTTTGTTGTTTCCATTGCTTTCAATGCATTTTGGCCTAAAACATGCAATTGCTGTTTTCTCTTAAACGCAACATGGGAGAAAAACCATTTCACATCACATTTGTGGGTCTTGGTCTTCAACACATCCAGTGAAATTTTGAGCTGTCTGTGTTTGCTACAAGAGGAGATAACACAAAGTATGCGCTTTAGTTGGTTCCATTACTTTCAATGCATTTTTGCCTAAAACGAGCAATTGCTGTTTTCTCTTAAACGCAACATGGGAGAAAAACCATTTCACATCACATTTGTGGGTCTTGGTCTGCAACACATCCAGTGAAATTTTGAGCTGTCTGTGTTTGCTACAAGAGGAGATAACACAAAGTATGTGCTTTTGTTGTTTCCTTTGCTTTCAATTCATTTTGGCCTAAAACGAGCAATTGCTGTTTTCTCTTAAACGCAACATGGGAGAAAAACCATTTCACATCACATTTGTGGGTATTGGTCTTCAACACATCCAGTGAAATTTTGAGCTGTCTGTGTTTGCTACAAGAGGAGATAACACAAAGTATGCGCTTTTGTTGTTTCATTGCTTTCAATGCATTTTGGCCTAAAACGTGCATTTGCTGTTTTCTCTAAACGCAACATGGGAGAAAAACCATTTCACATCACATTTGTGGGTATTGGTCTTCAACACATCCAGTGAAATTTTGAGCTGTCTGTGTTTGCTACAAGTGGAGATAACACAAAGTATGCGCTTTTGTTGTTTCCATTGCTTTCAAAGCATTTTGGCCTAAAACGTGCATTTGCTGTTTTCTCTTAAACGCAACATGGGAGAAAAACCATTTCACATCACATTTGTGGGTCTTGGTCTTCAACACATCCAGTGAAATTTTGAGCTGTCTGTGTTTGCTACAAGAGGAGATAACACAAAGTATGCGTTTTTGTTGGTTCCAGTGCTTTCAATGCATTTTTGCCTAAAACGAGCAATTGCTGTTTTCTCTTAAACGCAACATGGGAGAAAAACCATTTCACATCACATTTGTGGGTCTTGGTCTTCAACACATCCAGTGAAATTTTGAGCTGTCTGTGTTTGCTACAAGAGGAGATAACACAAAGTATGCGCTTTTGTTGTTTTCATTGCTTTCAATGCATTTTGGCCTAAAATGAGCAATTGCTGTTTTCTCTTAAACGCAACATGGAGAAAAACCATTTCACATCACATTTGTTGGTCTTGGTCTTCAACACATCCAGTGAAATTTTGAGCTGTCTGTGTTTGCTACAAGAGGAGATAACACAAAGTATGCACTTTTGTTGTTTCCATTGCTTTCAATGCATTTTGGCCTAAAACGTGCAATTGCTGTTTTCTCTTAAACGCAACATGGGAGAAAAACCATTTCACATCACATTTGTGGGTCTTGGTC